>CM056049.1:247603793-247754990 GCA_029574335.1 Rana kukunoris
TTTCACATTGCCGTGGTAGGGGAATTGAACATATATATACTTCTAAATGTTACCTGAACATATTGGAACACTTTGTATGTTAGGTTTAATGGTCCATTAATAAATGTTATTTACGCTTCAGTCAGTGGAGGAACCAAGCTGTACGCTGCGATGATTTATCAGACTGACAGCAGTTTGTCAGTGTATCCTTGGACAATATGTTATGTCTATAATATAGAGCTTTCCAAGCAAATGCCTTGGTTTATTTGCATGTATAAAACGATTCATTTATCTATTGCAGCCATATGTATGTATGACATGGCTATATGTGTTGTTTAACTGCTGTAATTAACACGTAGCAAGCTAATTATATAGCATCTTAAATTGCCTGTTTTCCTATTAGGTTTTTCTCTGTGCTCAGCATATCTCTATGTTTATGGCCCCTGGGATGCGGTATATACTCAGGAGGTCTGTATCCTAGTGGCTTATATGTCTGCACATTTCCCAGAGGTCTCACTAATTGACCTGGGACTTGGGATATATGAACAGATGTTTTTATTTATATAAAGGGATTTCTGAAACTTAGTCATACATGTCACTTATTCGTATATGAATTCCTATCTATTGCAGCAGCTCTTTAAATATATTTGTAGAAAATCTTGACAGTTCATTTATATCGGTGAATGAGAGGATATTGCATAAAAACGTCTGTTAGAATTCGCCACCGTGACATTTATAATTAAGAAGGGTAGGCTTGATATAAGGCACGGTATCTCAAATATTGCTGTCGTTATCTAATAGTGCATTACATCATGTCTTGTTATGTATGATAAATGAACTGTTCACAATTTAGAGCTCTACATCCTGTGAATAATGCAAATTCCAGAAAGATGAATCCTAGTTATATCAGGGTGGAGGGGATCTATTTTTGAACAATAAAATGAAATTTTAGGAAATAATGTGTGCTGACATGGGAGGTTTATTTGCTGTTTTGTAAACTTTTTTTTCTTTTAAAATCAATATTGAGGAAATGTGTAGGCTGTCATTGCTGACCTAACCTTCTGAAAGCGCTGGTTCCTGTCGGTTATGCTGATTTAATACATTCTATACTCTGAAAGTAGCTGACCCAGAATAAGTATGCAAATCAGAGGTTCTAACGTCGCTCTAACTTTTCTTGCTGCATGCTTGTTCCATGTCAGGAACTCAGAAAAGCGCAATGACATATATTCCTCTAATTACAGGATTCCTTTAAGTCAGGTCTCTAAGTGCATTTTCCCTTTCAGGTAACAGGCTTTTGATTTGTTTAAAGACTTGACAGGGTCTCTTTAAGAATGCCAATATTAACAGTATCAGATCACATACCTACAACAACGGGAGGAAACATTTTAACAATGTTTTTTTTTCCATTACTTTAATCACAGTTTGTGGTACAAAGAATGAACCCATATGTGTTTACTGTAGCCCATGTGTACTTCCAAGTACCGGTGCTATTAACATTTAACCACTTAAGGACCTCCGCATGTACATTTACGTCGGCAGAATGGCACGTACAGGCACATTGGCGTACCTGTACGTCCTTGCCTAGACGTGGGACCCCCCCTGGTACATGCAGCGGTTCCCGTGGCTTCAGGAGCGATCCTGGACGAGGGGGCGGCTGTTCATTTTTGTCCGCCCCCTCCGGATCGCTCCCAGCCAATGCCCGTCCGCCACCCGCCCTCTTCCTGTGTAAACACAGGAAGGGGGAAGTGATGTAATCTCTCCTCTCGGCGGTATTTTCAACCGCCGCTGAGGAGAGAAGACATCACATAGTAAGTTGCACAACACTACACTGACACCACACGCATAGGCACATAAACCCCCACCCCGATCACCCCCCTGTCACAGTGTCACTGAATGCAGTGATCACATATGTACCGATCACTGCATTTAGTGTCTTAACCCCTTGATCACCACCCTAGTTAACTCTTTCACTCCCTATTGCCATTGTCACTAAGCGATCATTTTTCTGATCGCTGTATTAGTGTCGCTGTTCCCGCTAGGTAGCTAATTTTTTGTTATTGCGATTTTTTTTTACTAAAGACATGTGGCTGAATACATTTTGGCCTAAATGTTTGACTAAAATTTAGTTTATTCGATTCTTCTTATAACAAAAACTAAAAAATATTGTTTTTTTTTTCAAAAATGTCGCTCTATTTTTGTTTATAGCGCAAAAAATTAAAATCGCAGAGGTGATCAAATACCATCAAAAGAAAGCTCTATTTGTGGGAAGAAAAGGAAGCAAATTTTGTTTGGGAGCCACGTCGCACGACCGCGCAATTGTCTGTTAAAGCGACGCAGTGCCGAATTGTAAAAACGCCTCTGGGCATTTAGCAGCATATTGGTCCGGTCCTTAAGTGGTTAAGGGATAATTGGAGTGTAAGTGACTCTGATTTTTATTTCAATTGTTTTGATTAGGGTCTCTGTTTCAGCTTGGCTGTGCTGTGGGCTCATTCTGTTGTTACTGGGGTATTGTTCCACCCCAGGACGATAGGTGGCAGTGGTGGAAGCTGAGGTTTGGGTGTTCTCTCCAAGCGACCAATCAAGAGGCTTGGGCCTCGCTGGGCATGCTGGAAGAGGGTACTTATGGAACAGACGCCATGGGTCTGGGTTTGTTCTTCTTCAAGTGTGGCACCCACCTTTAGGGTGGCCACATCACCGCGCCCCTAGCGTTATGGCCTACCTGGCCGAGGCGTGTGTGCCACACGGTGTTCCTGGTTTCTGGGCAATGTTGGTCCGGAACATTCAAGCAGGACGGGGACTCAGTAATCGACTGGGCTCCCACTTTTGAAGATCCCAAGCGAGTGTAGCTGTTCGGTGGGGAGTCCATCTGAGTAGCGCCTATGAGAGGCTGGCGGTCCAACAGGATTCAGACAAACCACCGGGGATGAAGGTACTGGACACTGAAGGATTGACTCCACTTTACTTAGGAGGGCTACCTCTGTGTCTTTAATCAGAGAAGGCCTGTGGCAGAGGCATTTCCCTGTTGTTCATTCAGAAAGGGTCTGTGGCAGAGACATCTCCCTAAGTTCCGAGTGATACTCTGGCTGCCAGGTCATTGAGAGAGACCTGTCCAGGTACGCTATACCCACTCCGTGTTGTCGGAAGCAGGACTGTTTCCCTATTGTACGCCTGAATCTGCTGTTCTCCTTCCAACCTTCATCTGTCCCTTTCATCACCTGTTTACTGTTTTTACCCAACTGGGTAATAAAGAGCACATAAAAGACATTCCTTTGCGGACATTCCTTTTTCTACTGTTGCATTCATCATTCACCCCTAGACGTTTGGAAGAAGCCATGAGGTAATGTACCATCCCATTCTATTACCAGCAGCCCCCTCCGGGGTATCGCTACATTACAATTTCACTAAAAATAGTTTATAAGGGGACAATAAAGGAGAACGCCATTTTTCAGATTTTGGATTGGGTGAGGAAGAGGTGTAAACGGCGGCCCGTCCGCACAATCGCCCCCCCCATCCATCAATGTGTCCAGCCCCCTGATCTACATACAGGGTTCCGGATGCATTGATTTCAATGGCGAGGTGTGTTTTTTTGAAGCACGTGATTAGAGCCAGAGGCTGTAAAAGGCTGTGGGTGGGTTGGGGGTGCAGAGCACTTTACCCTGAGCCCACCCAGTTGTCAGGCAATAGCAAATTAATAATAAACAAAAAACTGCGCTAATTCAAAAAATATACATATAAAAAAACATTGATGTTTTTAAGGCTGCAGCTGTCGTGTGATAACACTAGGACACATAAAAAACAAAAGCAAAGCCCGCGCCAATAGGAGAATATACCAAAAACTGTATAAATATTTTAGGCAAAGAATGTGAACCATGCAACATATATCAAACAGGTTTAGATAGTACCAACAGTCTATATTGCACATCAATTAAGATATGCTGTGTTAAACAAAGGAAAGTCCATTTATTAACACCGCTGTGAATGTGAATCCATATGATGTCTCCTTCATATGTTTGCACATACATAAATGTCCATCTCTCACACCACAAAAAAAAATTGTGTGACTGAAAGTGATCCCTTCACCAACTATGTAATGGCTGCTTACCAGAGGCAAGCTGAGTTAAAGCAGATGGCTACAGCCCAGCCACGCCCTGGCTACCAGAGGCTCCAGTAGATTCTCACGAGTCTCACGATTCTCAGGAGTCAGTCTAGCAGTCGAATGGTATAGCGCAGCTCACAGTCCGGGCGTGAAAGTAATGGAAAAGTATACCATAGTGTGATAACGTTTTAAATTTATTCATAAAAGCAAGTAAGTACTCACATATAAAAACATGTATATCTGCATGTAAAAGCCGCCGCAACGGAGCGATACCTTCCCCTACGTGGTGACGTCACGCCTGTCGTCCCCCAGACGCGTTTTCGTCATCAACAGACGTTTTCAATGGGATGGGTCCTTAGCAATAACACACCACATTATATATCCAAACCTCGCTGTGAAATGCATAACGAGCGCACCCGACGCCATCTTTAGTATGGGAAAGAAATGCCCACACCATGACGTTATGATCTCAATGGTTAAATCGCGACTGTACATAAGAATAGAAATAACATAAAAATAAAATAAATGGAATTATGCAAATTTCCTGTAACATGTAAATTCCAATAGAAACTTTATATTCGGAAAGTGTTGGAAATAGGTGTAGATTTTCAACATGGGATGATGACATCCCAGTCAGGACGGAACGGAGAACTCGACCTAAACGCCATCTTTAGGTGTGTGAAGAAAGCCAACACACACCGTGTTGTAAAATCCAATCCGGACGGGACAGAGGACATCCGGTCTCTGGTGACCCATCTTAGTTGGGAAAAAAATGCCCACATCCACCATGTTACAAACTCAGTGTTTCAAACGTAATATCAAAAAAAAAAATTCTGCTATTTGGTATTCTTATAAGGAAGAGGGAATCCTTATATTTGAAGAGTGATATTTTGAATACAGATTTAAACTTAAATCTAAAGCAAGAGCAGTGACCATCCCAATGGGAGCAGCGCGGATGACTTCCGGCCTGGCACTTAGCCGCAAGTAAACCCCCACAGTCCCACGTCAGGACGTACACCAGCGTGCTTGTAGAAACAGGCACCTAAAGGGAATTGTGTGTCCTAAATAAGCCTCCACTGAAATTATGGTACACAGTTAGTACGTCACCACGTAGGGGGAAGGTATCGCTCCGTTTGCCGGCCGGCTTTTACATGCAGATATACATGTTTTTATATGTGAGTACTTACTTGCTTTTATGAATAAATTTAAAAAGTTATCACACTATGGTATACTTTTCCATTACTTTCACGCCCGGACTGTGAGCTGCGCTATACCATTCGACTGCTAGACTGACTCCTGAGAATCGTGAGACTCGTGAGAATCTACTGGAGCCTCTGGTAGCCAGGGCCGTGGCTGGGCTGTAGCCATCTGCTTTAACTCAGCTTGCCTCTGGTAAGCACCATTACATAGTTGGTGAAGGGATCACTTTCAGTCACACAATTTTTTTCCTTGTGGTGTGAGAGATGACATTTATGTATGTGCAAACATATGAAGGAGACATCATTGGGTTCACATTCACAGCGTGTTAATAAATGGACTTTCCTTTATGTTACACACATATCTTAATTGATGTGCAATATAGACTGTTGGTACTATCTAAACCTGTTGATATATGTTGCATGGTTCACATTTCTTTGCCTAAATATTTATACAGTTTTTGGTATATACCTCCTATTGGCGCGGCTTTGCTTTTGTTTTTAATAGCAAATTAATATTCGCTATCGCCACACTGATCCTTTTCCCGGCCAATCAGGAAGTGGGTCTTGAGACTCTTCACAAGATTGGCTGAAAGGACAGGCGATCCTATCGGATGCCTAGGAGGAGGAGGGATGAGTTGCACGGCAGAAGCTGCTGAAGCCGAGGAGGAGAGGACACAGGAGCTGCTGCCCGCAAACCACCCACTGCCTGCCACTGAAGCTGAGGAGGAGATAACACAGGAGCTGCTGCCCGCAAACCACCCACTGCCTGCCACTGAAGCTGAGGAGGAGATAACACAGGAGCTGATGCCCGCAAACCACCCACTGCCTGCCACTGAAGCTGAGGAGGAGATAACACAGGAGCTGCTGCCGCGCAAACCACCCACTGCCTGCCACTGAAGCTGAGGAGGAGATAACACAGGAGCTGCTGCCCGCAAACCACCCACTGCCTGCCACTGAAGCTAGGGAGGAGAGAGGACACAGGAGCTGCTGCCGCAAACCCCCCACTGCCTGCCACTGAAGCTGAGGAGGAGATAAACACAGGAGCTGCTGCCCGCAAACCACCCACTGCCTGCCACTGAAGCTGAGGAGGAGAGGACACAGGAGCTGCTGCCCGCAAACCACCCACTGCCTGCCACTGAAGCTGAGGAGGAGATAACACAGGAGCTGCTGCCCGCAAACCACCCACTGCCTGCCACTGAAGCTGAGGAGGAGAGGACACAGGAGCTGCTGCCCGCAAACCACCCACTGCCTGCCACTGAAGCTGAGGAGGAGATAACACAGGAGCTGCTGCCCGCAAACCACCCACTGCCTGCCACTGAAGCTGAGGAGGAGAGGACACAGGAGCTGCTGCCCGCAAACCACCCACTGCCTGCCACTGAAGCTGAGGAGGAGAGGACACAGGAGCTGCTGCCCACAACCCAGGAGTGCCAGGAGGAGCGTGGTTGTTTGCCACCCCACCCCAAATAAAACCCAACAGGTGATCAGCCAATCACATGGCAGAAATTCAATGCATTTAGGAATCTAGACGTGATGAGGACAATTTGCTGAAGTTCAAACCGAGCATCAGAATGGGGAAGAAAGGGGATTTAAATGACTTTGAGTGTGGCATCGTTGTTGGTGCCAGATGGGCTGGTCTGAGTATTTCAAAAACTGCTGATCTACTGGGATTTTCACACAACCATCTCTAGGGTTTACAGAGAATAGTCTGAAAAAGAGAAAATATCCGGTGAGCGTCAGTTGTGTGGAGGAAAATGCCTTGTTGATATCAAAGGTCAGAGGAGAATGGGCAGACTGGTTCGAGATGATAGAAAGGCAACAGTAACTAACCACTTGTTACAACAAAGGTATGTAGAATACCATCTCTGAATGCACAACGCATCAAACCTTGAAGGAGATGGGCTACAGCAGCAGAAGACCACACCTGGTGTCACTTCTGCCAGCTAAATACAGGAAACCGAGATTACAATTTTCACAGGCTCACCAAAATTGGATAATAGAAGATTGGAAAAATGTTGCCTGGTCTGATGAGTCTAATTTGTCGTAAACAACATGAAAGCATGGATCTATCCTGCCTTGTATCAATGGTTCAGGCTGGTGGTGGTGTAATGGTGTGGGGAGATATTTTATTTGCACAATTTGGAACCCTTTGTATCCTTGCCATCCCTTTATGAATACAGTGTCCCCATCTTCTGATGGCTCCTTCCAGCAGGATAATGCACCATGTCACAAAGTCCAAATCATCTCACCGCTGGTTTCTTGTACATGACAATGAGGTTACTGTACTCCAATGGCCTCCACAGTCACCAGAATCTGCAGCAACTGTGTGATGCTATCATGTCAATATATCTGTCAATGTTTCCAACGCCTTTTTGAATCTATACCACGAAGAATTGAGGCAGTTCCCAAAAAGGGGGTCTGAACCCAGTGCTAGGAACGTGTACCTAATATAGTGGCCAGTGAGCGTATGTGGGCTCATGGTGGATCGTTCTTCCTACTTTCTTTGGTCACCAGGACAGGAGGTCAGCAGAGTGTTGATTTACTAAAACTGGAGAGTGCAAAATCTGGTGCAGTTTTGCATAGAAACCAATCAGATTCCAGATTTTTTTTTTGTCAAAGGGGTTGTAAAGGTTTTTTTTTTTCTAAATCGGTTCCTTTAAGCTAGTGAATTGTTGGTTCACTTACCTTTTCCTTTGATTTCCCTTCTAAATGTTTATTTTCTTTGTCTGAATTTCTCACTTCCTGTTTCTCCTCAGTAAACTTACCCCCTCATCCGAGCGGTGGTTAGTCAGCCAGAACAGCTTACTGAACAGTTTACTGAGGAGGAACAGGAAGTGAGAAATTCGGACAAAGAAAACAAAGAAAAAAAAACATTTAGAAGGAAAATGGAAGGAAAGGGTAAGTGAACCAACAATGCACTAGCTTAAAGGAACCTACCGGTATTTAGAAAATAAAAAACGAACCTTTGTAACCCCTTTGATTCAACAAGCTGAAGTTAAAAACTGATTGGTTTCTATGCAGAGCTGCACCAGATTTTGCACTCTCTAGTCTTAGTTAATCACCCCCAGGCTGTCTTTAGGCTCAATTCACAAAGCTTTGATGCCAGGAAAAGTGTTTTTCCAGCTAGGAGGGAATGGCTTCACATGAAAGTTAAAGGGGGGGAAATTGTAAATAAAAAAATAATATACCGTGTACAGTTGCGATACAAGTCATATTGTAATTGAATGTTATTAAAAATGACCTTACCTTTTCGATGTGCAGCCACTGTAATTTTCTGGAAATGCAATGTAATATGGCTGCATGGAGTTTTCTGTACACAGAATGTGTACTCACACTCCCCATTAACATCATTCCCTTCTTGTGTGATTGGCTTACCAATTTTCCCAGAAGTTCGCTTAAGATACACGTCAGATTTCAAGATTCTCCTGCAACAAAAATATCATTTTTGGTGAGATATTTCCAATAGGAACACGTCTAAAGGGATGCAGGCCCAGCAGCTTTCCTCATCAGTGCTCTTCAGCTGCGACAGCTGATAGAAAATTATGAAATTACTCCCATTAGACCCACTTGTGCCAGAGGCACAGACAAACACACAGGGATTTCTTCAGAATAACAAAAGGAAGGAATGTGCAACAAAGTTTGTTATAATCCTTGTAATGTACAATGAACACCCAGAGGGGAATGTTTTTTCTCAAAAAAGTGGAGTTACGCTTTAACTCATCAGACAAATTAGCAAGTGGGAAGCCAGATAGAGAAGAGAAAACAAGACTCTATTGGCTTCCACTGCTGTCAATCAAATGCTATGACAAGGGAGCGGGGGTCAGGGACGAGTAGACCAGTTTGTGTCAATAGATACAGATAGGCCGGCTTGGAAGCGAGCCCACACAGGTACCCCCTTGAAAAGCAGCTTTCCATGGGGGTACATGTTGAAGTGAAGGGACCTAGAGCGCCGGTGGGGGATCCCAGAAAAAGAGGATTGGAGTTGCTCTGTGCAAAACAATTGCACAGAGCAGGTAATTATACCATGTTTGTATTTTTAATAAAACAAAACAAAAACAAAGGTTTAATTTTACCTTAAAGGCAATCTGTGTTTTATTTTTTTATTTTTTTTCCCCACTTCAGACTCCACCGACCATGAGACCTGCTCACAGTAAAATTGCTTATAACGTCTCTGTTTGGGTTTTGCATCATTTGTGTTTTTTTTTTTTTTTTTCATTCACGGAAAGGAGAAAACAAGTATATATTTTGTTTACTTTTACTGATTTTAATCTCCTATATAATCCCTTAGTTATTATATCCCTTATACCCCATCTCTTCCCTCCCACCCCGCCCCACGAACCTCCAGTTACCTTTCTATCTCTTATAATCCGGCTTATTTCCTATCTAGTTACTTTATCATATTATATATTAAGGTCCTATGCACCCATTAACTCCGCAAATTTCATTGAATGTTTGAATTCTGTCCACTTAAACCAAATCTCTTCATATTCCTCTAAACCGTCACTTAATCTTAAGACTTCTAAGTTTTGAATATAGTTTATTTTGTTGCACCATTCTCTAATAGAGGGACTTTCCATATCTCCATATCAGACTTTTAGCGACTGTTAACAAATGGGGTACTAGACTTTTCTGATATAGTTTAGATGGTAATCTGATCCTCTGATGTAAACATCCCCAAGGATCATCTGGGATTTCTATGCCCATTATTTAGGTTGTTAAGTATCTAATCCTTCTCCAGTACCCTTTTATTCTTGGGCATGTCCACCATATACAGTATGTGCCATATCTCCGATCTGTCTACATCCGCGCCAACAAAGTTCTGATCACGTCGTTACATCATTCGTTGTTTGAGTAGCGTCGTTTACGAACATTCCTATTCCCGACTTACGTTAAAAATAATAAAAGACGTCGGAAAACGTAGAAATTCGACGCGGGAACGACGGCCATACTTAACATGGGCTGTCTAATATTAGACCAGCAAAAAGCTGGTATAGTGAACCGCAAAAAAAAGATGACTAAAGATGCCGTAAGAGATTGCGATTGAAGACGGGAAGTCCACCCAGTGGCCGCAATTTTATTGCAGCGTAGATCCGAAGGCGTACGAACACGTAATCCAGTCGAATTGAAGCCCGCAGCCATCTATTCATGGTTTGAGGTTTTCGACTAGCTAAAAAACACGCGTAATTTGAAATTACTCCAGTCTAACACCAGTTAGACAGGATTAAGGGCTCTGTGAATCTGGCCCATTGTTTGTAGAATCTTAAAAAACTTCTGAGGTAAAGCAATTGGTAACATCTGTATCTTATAAGTGATTTTAGGCAGAATTACCATTTTAAGTATATTCATTCCCGCCCCCCCCCCCCCCTAAGATATATGGCCTGCCGAGAGTCTACCCAGTTCTATTTTAATATCTTCCAGTAATGGTATGAAGTTTACTTTATACATCCTCTCCTTTGAGATTGCTATTTTTACCTTAAGTATTTTATTTCCTTTTTCCCCCACACAAATGGGAACTCCTTTTGATACGTGGTTTGGTCTTTCTTAGCTATATTGTTACTCAGTGTTTCAGATTTGGTTGAATTCATTTTAAAGTTAGACAGCTCTCCATATTGTTTCATTGATTTTAATAAGTTTGGTAAAGTTATTCTCGTTCGAGTTAAGTAGAACAGGATGTCATCCGCGTAAGCCGCAAGTTTGTGTTCATCCTGCCCGACTTCTATTCCCCTTATAACTGGGTTCTTTCTTATACCCCGTAGTAATGGCTCTAATGCTAGGACAAACAGTAATGGAGACAGGGACATCCCTGTCTTGTGCCGTTATAAAGTTTGAATGCTTCAGAGAGGGTCCCATAAATTTTTACTCTTGCTCTAGGTTTGTTATACAATACCTTGATCCAGTTTAACATTTTTGGTCCTAATCCAATTACTTCCAGTGTCTTATATAAGAAGCCCCAGTCTACTCTATCGAATGCTTTTTCCGCATCTACTGATAAGAGTAGACCTGGGGCTCCGCTATCACTAATTTTCTGGATGGCTAATAACGTTCAGATTCCATTATCTCTCCATTATCTCATTATCTTGGAGAAAATCTTGGTGTCGCAGTTCAATAAGGATATTGGTCTGTAACTCGAGCAAAGTGTCCTATCCTTTCCCTCTTTCAGGATCAGAGTGATGGTAGCTTCTATTGCTTCTTTGCGCATGTCCCATTTATTGCCTAGACCATTCAGATATGAGCACATTTTCGGGGCCAAAATATCAATAAACTTTTTATAATAAAGAACCGTTAGTCCATCCGGACCTGGGCTCTTACCATTTGGAGCGTTTTTTACCATTTCTCTGATTTCTTCTTCTGAAATCGGGGCTTCAAGCTTATTAAAATTATCTTCAGATATTACCTCCCACTCTATCATATGTTTTTTTTCCTTAACCTTTACTTCTTCCGTAGTCTCATGTTTCTTAATTGAATACAGTTTTTCATAATATTCTTTAAATCTCTCCACTATTTCACTGGTTTTGTGCACTAATTCACCCTGATTCGTTTGTATTTTCTCGATATAGTTAACATCTTTTTTATTTTTTAATAAGTTTGCTAAATGTTTCCCTGGTTTGTTCTCCCATAAGTATCTCTCTTTTTTTACTTGATTAAATACTCTTCTGGTTTCCTGCTCTATTTGCTCTCTTGACTCTTCTCTCTTAATATTTAATTTTAGTAAAATTTATTTTATTTTATTTCCTTCTAGTTTATGTTGTTGTTCTAAATTATAGATTTATTTTGTGAGATTTATTCTATTCTCCTTATTTCTTTTTTTTTTTTTTTCGCACCCGCCTTAATTAGTACTCCGAGCACAAAAGCCTTATGAGTCTCCCAGACTGTAGCCTCCGAGACATCATCTGTTAAGTTTTTCTCAAAAAATTCTACTAATTCTGTTTTTATTCTGGTTTCGTCTTTGTCTTGAAGGAGTTCTTCATTAAGCCTCCATTTCATGTGATTGTCTAGTTTCACCCCTATTTTTAGTCGGAGTGAAACTGGCGCATGGTCCGAAAAGGTCGTTATTCCAAAGTTACTTATATTTTCTAGAGACCTATGCTCGGTCAAAAAGAAGTCAATCCTCGAGTAGGTCTCGTGTACAGGGGAGAATGTATAATCCTGCTGTTTCTTATGTTGTATCCTCCATACATCTACTAGTTGGAGTTGATAAAGTTTTTTTTTTCAATTTATTTCTCCATGTCATTCTGGTCCCCTGTGCACAAGACATACTATCTAAATCTGGATCCATGTGAAAATTAAAATCCCCTGCTAATATAGCTATTCCCTGTTTAAACTCCATGAACTCCATAATCATCCTCATAAAATAGCTAATGGGTTTTTATTTGGGCAATATATATTTGCCAATGAGATCTCTACTCCATTCAGTTTTCCTCTCAAGAATAAGTATCTCCCCTCTGGGTCTGCCCTCCTCTCGTCTACTATGAACCTAATCTCTTTGGAAAAACCAATAGCGACCCCTTTCGCTCGACTGATTGGAGAGTCTCCAAAATACCATAAAGGATAAGATTGAGTCATATTTTTACGATTTGCTTCTGGAGTAAGAGGTGTCTCCTGCAACATAATCACATCTCCCTTCATAATACTAAGTTCCTTCATTATGTTTGCGCGCTTAATGGGTGCATTTAGGCCCCTGACATTATACGATTATATTTATCTCTGACATTTTTTTAATAGAACTCTTCTTAAAATGTCACGGTCTTCTGGGGTCCCCCCTTCCCATCTGGAATTCCCTCCCCCTCCCGGTCTTCCCCTTCCACATCCCTTCCCCTCCCCCTATTCCCTTGGAGGAAATACTGGCCTCCCTGAGACCCTTGGCCGTGGCCCTCCTTCCTAATTCCCGGCCCGCGGCTCCTCCTCCTCGAGGTTGAGCTCCGTGGAAGAACAAAGAACATGCACCCTACCCACCCGTACCCACCCACTACTTCCCCATCCCTCCAGACCGCCCCCATAGATGAGCCCCTCTACTTGTGTATCGTGGTAGGAAGAAGTAATACTTTTTTTTTTCTCTTTTACTTATTCTTATTTTTACCCCATCTTTGTTTTTCTACCTTCCCTTTTCTTCCTTTTAACTCTTTGCTTCTCTCATGTACCTCGAGTCCCTTCTATTTCTCCCTACATTTTCTTTCTACCAGGTAGTTTCTTCCAGACAGGCTGCCATGCCTGCGCTTCCTCTGAGCTATCTATTTGCTCCTGCTTCTCCCACCATCCTGGAATCTCAATTAATTCTATGTTCAATCTCCTGCAGAAATTTGGGGTATCCTCTAGAAATCTTAATGTTGCTGAGCGGCCCTCTTTGCGGCCGGTCAAGCAAGCAGGAAAGCCCCAGGTATACTGAATGTTTTGTGATTTAACCTCCCTGGCGGTCTTCACGTGTGTGGCACGGGGTGATTTTAAGCTAATATCGGTAACCCCGGCCACACACGCGCTTACCCGCTGGATGCAGAAATAGTTTACTTACCTTTCTCTGCGATCCAGCGATGAATCCCCGCAGTACTCGGCGGCGATGTCCGCCTGATCTGTGTGTTCCGCCGATTCCCTTCCCTGCGAGCGTCGCGACGTAGGGGGGGAACGGCGCCAAATTCAAAAATGTAAACAAACACTATACATACAGTACACTGTAATCTTATAGATTACAGTACTGTATGTAAAAAATACACACCCCCCATGTCCCTAGTGGTCTGCCCTGTACACTACATGTCATTTATATAATAAAAAACTGTTCTTCTCCCTGCAAACTGTAGATTCCCATAGCAACCAAAAGTGTCCCTTTATGGCAAAAATTGTTTTAGAGCAGCTAAAAAACAGCGATAATAAATCAGAATCACTTGCAGAATTTAGCGATAGCGATTTATGGGAAATTCGTCATAAAAAAAAAAAAAAAAATGACAGCAAAAATTCTGCAACTGAGCAAATTTCAGTGATTTTGATTTGATTACATTATTGAATAATTTTTACTATAATTATATTATCATTTGTGATCATTTTTTATAATTATTTATTATATTATAATTTTTAATTAAAAAAAAAAAAAAATCATACCCGGGATGCCTATTAGACTCTTGTTTGAATAGATTTAAGTGAGTTATTCCTAAGAATTACAAGCCTACAGTATAAAACGCCAAATTCCCTTGCAAATAATGGTACCGCTTTTAGCACCTAAAATCTTAAAGAATCATACCGCCAGGGAGGTTAAGTAGCTCAAGTAGTGGCTTCAGTATTCTTCTCCAGGATAGCGTTTCTCCTGATAGATCTGGGAAGATCTGCAAGCTAGTCTCTCTATATTTGGTTGGTTGGTTAGCTTTCATGTAGCTCTTTATTTGCTCCTTGTCTTGATAGTTATGGAATCTAGCTATCACATCTCTTGGGACCTCAGTCCCCACTTCTGCCGGCTTTCTAATCCTGTGTACCCTTTCAAACTTAATTATATTTGATGCGTCTTTTGTTCCCAACATATGACCAAATATCTCATCCATTTGTTCTTGTAAATTATCTTCTCCTTGTTGTTCCGGTAGGCCTCTAATCCTTATGTTTTTCCTCCTGTACCTGTTTTCCCGGTCCTCGATTTTGTACATCATGTATCTCTGTTCTTTACATAGATCCTCCACTTGTTTCTTCAGCCCTTTTAATTCTGAGCCCTGGCTATCCTTTCTTTCTTCCACTTCCTCCACCCTTTTTAACATATGTTTCATATCCTCCCGTAAGATATTTATTTCTCCTTTTATAGAGGATTCTAGTCTTAATTCCCTACTTGCTAGCATTTCTGCCATTTCATTTTTAGTTAGTTGCTGCTTTTTTTGTCTGGTTTCCATCTCTCCGTCGTCTTCTGATTCCTCTCTCATCAAACTAGCAGACTCCGTGTTTGTTTTAGAACCTGTCTTATTACCAGGGCTGGATTTTCCCCCTACCTGTAGTATATATTTTTTTATGGAGCCGGGGCTTGCACTTGTTCTGGGGGTGTTTGCCACCGCTCCTCTTCCCCGATCTCCCCATCATCTTTAAACCCTCCCAAGGAATGTCCTGTATGTGCCCCTTCAAGAGAAGTCTGTGTTTTAGGTTCACATACCTGCTGCTCTGTTTTGGAGAGAGAAGGCCCTCTGTAAGAATATAACTTGGAGCTTACACAGGGTTAAGTGTGTACTCTATCCCCATCCCCATGTGCGACCAGTGGCTGCCTAAGCAGCACTTTCACCACCATGTGGGGAGTAGAAGAATGAGTCAGGTGCTTCTAATGGTCAAACACAGTTGGCGGGGGCACAAGAAGAAGGTAAATATGTGTAGCTGAGGAGAATGGCAGTTAAGTGAACCGTTCAGTTGCCTTGAATGTTCAAAGCACAGATCATTTGTACATTGAACAGTTGTTCCCCACACTAATTCTGTGCATTTTAAGACTGTGAGCAGATAAAATGTGATGAATCTGTTGTTTCAATATGGTTCTGAAAAGAAATCACAAAAACATGGCCTGCACAGTTTTTTTTTGCTATCTAGGTAATGCTGAGCTTCCTCTGAAAATACTAGTGGTCTGGCTGCCTCTGGCTACCATTTAATACACTGATATTGGACATGTATGCAGATTAGAATTCACATAAGAGTTCAGAAGTTGTATTCAGAAAGCCAATAGATCATCATAACAGGCAGGGAATTACAATTTTTAGATGGATCTCACCATTGTCACCAATAGCAGACTGCAGCTACTGACAGGCAACAGAAAAAAAATGCCACCATTTAAATCCGTGCTTTAAAAGCCCTAAGTTAGACTACACAGTACTGAGCTCTGTACGTTGCTTTGTACCCGAACACTACAGATAAACTATTAAAAAATCTAAATGCCTGAAACCCAGAATACATTTTGCATTACATTGTAGCATTGGTCACCAGACTCAACCAAGACGTGCACTTTATCTAATTAGTGGGTTATTGCACGTCCAAGTACTCTTTTCTGACAGATCCCCTTTAAGTAAAGGATGTGTATTTCTTTGGGATGTGCTATTTTTACAATATATGAGCAATCACTATGTCTGAGCAGTTCTATTCTTTTTAATAAAACTAAAGCCCTGCAATTGCCAACACATGGATTTGTCATGCCCAAGTGTTCTTACACCATGATATCCCAGTCTGTAGGCATTTAATTACTTTGCAAGTCTTCTGTATGACCCAGAGCTGATGTGGGGATGACATGTCACAAGACAGCAATCATTGAATATGTTGTCTGACCCTTTTGGTGACTTGTGCCCCTTAGCTTTAGAACAGCAGGGGATGTTCTCTTTCATAAATGCCTCAAAAGAAACATAAAGTCAACTTGGTGTTCCACGTAATCATAATATTTCTGATCTGATGAGCTAAATGTTTCCATGCCATTTTCAGAGAACACATGAGTCAAGTATACAAGATAACTGCCTAAGGCCGGGTTGATAAATATCACAAATTTTCCTACATTTGAATATGTTTTCTTTTATATTTCCTCTGCATCTAAATGTTGGGAAAATATTCCTGTGTGACTAAAGAGCAGGGTAATATTGTAGTCACTGGAAGGGTCATTAAAATGTAAAGAAGAATTTCAGGTATAGATTTTTTTACATAGTTACATTAATCCAGCTTGGACGTATATATCTATGCACTATGTATCATACCTATCGATTCCCCCAAAAGCTGGAAATCACTGAAGCACTGAAGGCACCACTACTCCACGATCTTCACTCGCCTTGTGTCCTGTGCCAATCGACTGCCTTGTTGCATTGTGAACACAGGAGTTCAACTGTATGGGTATGGGCACCATTCAGAGAATGCTTTGCATTTTCTCAATGAACGCAAAGCAATCACTGATTCGATAGTGATGAACATGACATCACTGCCCTGCCTCTCCAACCTCTTCCAAACAGAGAATGATGTACGATCATTGAGAAAATGCAAAGCAACCCCTCAATGGCACCTGCGCCAAACAGCTGACCCCATGTTCCGAATACAGCAGGGCAGCCACACAGCACAGGACCTAATGCTGATGAAGATCACTGGAGTAGCGATATGTAACACAGTGATTTCCAGATTCTAAAGCAGGGGTCTCCAAACTATGATCCACATTCCACATGTGGCTCACTACAAAGTTTTATCTGGCCTGCAGCTGCTGTGCCCTGTTTCTCCCTCCCCAACCAATGATGTGCACAGCCCCCCCCCCCAAACAGATTAAAGTAAAGGGTATTGCATAGTTACAGTGGTCAAGCTGGAACCATGCAATTATTAGGGATTAGCCGAACACCCCCCAGTTCAGTTCACATAAGAACATGTGAACAGGCAAAAAATGTGTTCGAACACGCGAACACTGTTAAAGTCTATGGCACAAGAAAATGAAAAATGAAAAGTGCTAATTTTAAAGGTTAATAAATAGTTATTGTCATAAAAAGTGTTTGGGGACCTGGATCCTGCCCCAGGGGACATGTATCAATGCAAAAAAAAAGTTTTAAAAACATCATTTTTTGGGGAGCAATGATTTTAATAATGCTTAAAGTGAAATAATAAAAGTGAAATTTCATATCTAGGGGTGTCTATAGTATGCATGTATAATAGCGCATGTTTCCCGTGCTTAGAAAAGTCACTGCACAAAATGACATTGGAAATGACAAAGGAAAAAAAGTAATTTAAAACTACTCGTGGCTATAATGAATTGACGCGTTCTGGCAATACAGATAAAAGTAATTGAAAAAAACGACATGGCCCACCCCCCAGTCCATTACCAGGCCCTTTGGGTCTGGTATGAATATTAAGGGCACCCGAATCAAAAAAAATGTGTGAGTGTCCCCCCAAATTCCATTACCAGGCCCTTCAGATCACTGGGTACATTGGATACATTGGGTACATTGTACCCCTACCATTTCACCCCAAAAAGTGGCAAAAACAGGGGTTTCCAGCGGCTTCCCCGTGGTGTCACGGTGACCCAACCCCCCTCTGACGGGACATGGGAAACCCCCTGTTACATCAGAGGGAAGCGGGGTCACCGTGACGCCATGGGGAAACCGCAGGAAACCCATTTTGCATCAGAGGGGGGCTAGGTCATCCGTCCATGGCCCCGCCCTCAGTTATTTAAGAGCTGTCAGATGGGTCACGCTTCATTCGGTCGTGCGCCTCCTATGGAGGCTGTATCATTCGTGGCGGCATAGAAGGATTACAGAGTGCAAAATCTGGTGCAGCTCTGCATAGAAACCAGTCAGCTTTTGTCAAAGCGTATTTGAACAATTGAATAATTTTGCACTCTCCCATTTTAGTAAATCAACCCCTTTGTTCAAACACTTCAAACATGTCTGCTTTTGCTTAGATTAATGGGACCAGTATGTAGGGACCCTGCTTTATTTGTCATCCAATGTAGGGCTCAACTGAATTTTTGGCCTGCAATTACCCATAGCAGCCAGCAGAAAAAGGGTTTCATCTTGGTACTATGCAGCAAGTGTTTCTGTAGATCTTTTTTGAGAGGTTACTTTTGGAGAGCCTTATTTGTGCTGGAGAGAAAGGATTCCTGGCATGTGTTACTGTTCACAATGATTTGTGATTTGATGGTTAATTTTTGCAGGAGGCTGGCCTAAAGACTTTCTGAGAAGTCTTGATGGCAAAATTGTGAGGCAGAATGAAGCATTTGACCTCTAGCCACACATGAGCCGCCTGCAGAGTAAAACAACGCATTACAAATTTTCGGTTATTCAGCCATTTTTGGATCTGCCCAATTGCTGGACAAGATGTCCTATTCCTGGAGAGGCTTCATCAAAACACAGCAGAATGGCGCCCAGAGGTGACTTGACGTTCTGCACTATTTGCAGATTCGTACACATAGGCATTACCTGCAGGAAACATAAGAAGCTATCTGCAATGATCAGAACCTAAACCATTGTGATGACTGCAGATTTTTTTTGCTGGAAATCCGGCCAAATAATCTTTAGTGTGGATTTGAACACAGTTTACATCTGTGTGGACTGTGGACTCCTGCAGCCACAGTAGAAGGGCATTGACTAAGAAACTCAGCTCTACAGAAACCACATGTCTGCCGGAATGTGAGACCTCTGGGGACATTAGTATTGGACCAGAGACATAATTACCCAAGACAGAGCCAGAGTGGATCCCAAATAAAGGATCATGCCTTGCCATGAACCAATGACAGCTGATTACCTGATGTAAACAGAAGCCCGGTAATCGTTTTTTTGCTCCTCATGCTGAAAACACGAGGAGAAAAAATAATAATGATCACCACCTTCTGTGCAAGGGACATCGGTCCCAAAGAGGAAGAGACACAGGCATCTCATCTGTACCCACCAGTACTGCCTCACAGTGCCGCAGACTTGCCGCCACAAATGATACAGCCTCCATAGGAGGCGCACGACCGAATGAAGCGTGACCCATCTGACAGCTCTTAAATAACTGAGGGCAGGGCCATGGACGGGACCGAGCCCCCCTCTGACGCGAAATGGGTTTCCTGCGGTTTCCCCATGGCGTCACGGTGACCCCGCCTCCCTCTGATGCAACAGGGGGTTTCCCGTCCCATTAGAGGGGGGTGGGGTCACCCGTGACACCATGGGGAAGCCGCTGGAAACCCCTGTTTTTGCCACTTTTTGGGGTGAAATGGTAGGGGTACAATGTACCCAATGTACCCAATGTACCCAGTGATCTGAAGGCCTGGTAATGGAATTTGGGGGGACACTCACACATTTTTTTTGATTCGGGGTGCCCCTTAATATTCATACCAGACCCAAAGGGCCTGGTAATGGACTGGGGGTGGGCCATATTGTTTTTTCAATGACTTTTATCTGTTTTGCCAGAACCCGACAATTCATTATAGCCGCGAGTAGTTTTAAATTACTTTTTTTCCTTTGTCATTTCCAATGTCATTTTGTGCAGGGACTTTTCTAAGCACGGGAACCATGCGCTACTTTACATGCATACTATAGACACCCCCAGATATGAAATTGCACTTTTATTGTTTCACTTTAAGCATTATTAAAATCATTGCTCCCCAAAAAAACTATGTTTTTAAAACTTTTTTTTGCATTGATACATGTGCCCTGGGGCAGGATCCAGGTCCCCAAACACTTTTTATGACATTAACTGGATATTAACCTTTAAAATTAGCACTTTTCATTTTTCATGCTCTTGTGCCATAGACTTTAACAGTGTTCGCGTGTTCGAACACATTTTTTGCCTGTTCACATGTTCTTCTGTGAACCGAACTGGGGGGTCTTCGGCCGATTAATATATTTATAATAAATTGACATACGTCTGTTTTATACACCTATTGAGATAACTCACTTGTGCGCACGCAAAGTTTGCGCTTACAGCATTCAGCAGATCGCAACCAAGATGCAGGTTAATGGACCACCAGCTGCTATTTGGTTTTGAAGTTATTGTAATTTTAGATTATGTGGCCTCAAGCCCCACCCACTTTACAATGTTATTACATTTCAAAAACAAATATAAAATAAGTTTGTGCTGTATTTGTGCATCAAAAACAAGCATTTTGGTATAGTGTATTTTTTTCACATAGCAGTCTCATTTTGTATAAGAAAGAATGATTATGGCACTCATTTATGCTTTTAACCTAAGCTACCCTAAAAACCTAAAATATACCTTTGAAGTTTTTCAGAAGATCTTTTTATAGCTAGATGTGGGAAATCTATCTTTAAAAGTTCACACTTTAAAGTGCAAATTACTTTCCTAAAAGGCTTAAAAAAATAAAAGTTAATACATTTTCTGTTCTATATTCTTTACAGATATATTGTATGTCACATGTGTGTGTTTCAGATTTATTTGTTACCTGAGAAAGAGGCATTTTTTTTTATGTTTACATTTACATTTGATGCTGCTTTAATAAAATTACATTTGTAACACTTTAAAAATAATAGATGTTAATTTGTTTTGAAAGCCTGTTTCATGAGACTATTTATTGGAAAAACAAAAGAAAAACATATTATCGTGTTATTATCATATAAAAACCTTCAAACATATATCAAATACATTTGGAAAATATGTTTTATCAACTTAAAAAAATGAGTAAGTTACAAGAAAAAGTAAGTTAATACCACCTAAAACTATGGTTCCAGACAAGTGATAGGGCAGCACAGTGGTGTTAGCACAGTGGTGTAGTGGCTAGCACTTTCACCTAGCAGCGAAAGCGTCGCTGATTTGAATCATGACACTACCTACCTGCCGTTTTCATCTTCTCCTTGTGCCTGCGTGAGTTTCCTCTGGGTGCTCTAGTTTCCTCCCACACTCCAAAGACATGCTAGTAGAGTAATTGGCTCCTGTCTAAATTGGCCCTAGTATGTGTATGTATGAAAGTGAGTTAGGGATCTTAGATTGTGAATAATTGAGGGTTAATCCGCGCAGGATACTGGATATATCTGCTGTGTACGATATAATCTCTCAAAGAGGTTAAGATGTTAGTTGGGTTATTACAGATAATTGGCGCTGCTATAGGATGTATTATATTTCACGGGTCGGTACTTGTAGCGAAGAATTTATTGGAACAAAACTCACCTTTCACCAAGTGATCCCTTCTTGCTGATAATCCCTCAAAGGGAAAAAGAGGGCACTATATGATGTCTCATGTGATCATAATAATAATGGCCTTATGGAAATTGTGTTTTGATGGCTACTGTATTATTTTATATTTTGTGGAGCCTAGTATAAAGTGTAGTGTTGACACCTCAGTGATTTTGTTGTGCCAAATTCAGTGTTGTGGTGTGCAGTGCTGGGTGCTATAAGATAAAGGAAAAAAACTAGATACCCATATAGTATTCAAAGTGATGTTGGTTGAGAGGAAATGGTGGTGCCCTATACCCTTAAGTGTGTGTGATCCACTCAGTGTGGTCAAAAAAAGAAATAAGACATTTTCTGAAATAAGGTGTGAGATCGCTCAGTAGTGTGATATATTCTTCCCTATTATCAAATAATGGTGATGAAGATGGACTAAGATAAATAAATAAATAAAGTGACGTTTAAAATATATAACAGAAAAACCTTGCTGGTAAATTACAATATGCAATGGTCAGCTGGTGCCTGAGCTGACATATGGCTACAGTATGTTTTAATCAGGTGATAACCATATAGTTTTATATATATTTTTATATTCATCCGTGACGTGGTAGGTAACTTCAGTAAGGTGCTGCGTGGTCAACTCGGATGTTGATACCAAATATTGCACTACAATTGACAGCGAGAATTCCAGTTATCCCCCCACATGTATCCCCTCTTACCAGATTGTAGTCCCCTCAGCGGGGGGTAGAGCCTTGGGATCAGTGGGTAGTTGCTGTTTACCAACCTCTGTAAGTGGCGGTGCGTGATGGGTTAACTTTCTGGATGTTGGATCAGTCGCCGTGCTTGATGTTTCCTGGGTTGATCAATGGCTCCAAGGGAGATGGCAGTGGTTATGAGGAGGCAAGAAAAAGAGAAATCCTCATGGTGTAATACTTCCTGTGACTTTTATTGTAAACCCGTTTCCAAATTGGAACAACAGGGTATTGGTAGATAATTAGAAAATTAAATTTTTTTAAGAAGAAACAAAGATTAAAAACATTGAAGTTGCTGCACCGCAGCTAGACAAAGTTAGTCCCGTAGGCAGAGCTGTACCAGTCGGGTTGTGGGAGCCTGTGCAGTCACTATCCGTGTGGAGCGTATGGAGCGTATGGAGCGTGCTGCTGTTTGCGTTCCACTGGTGAGCGCGTCCCGACCCGGAAGTCCTAGCTGGTCTAAGCTTAGCGTACCGTAGTGCGTGACGTGAGGGCGTGTAGTCACCTGTTTTTTAATCTTTGTTTCTTCTTAAAAAATTTTAATTTTCTAATTATCTACCAATACCCTGTTGTTCCAATTTGGAAACGGGTTTACAATAAAAGTCACCAGGAAGTATTACACCATGAGGATTTCTCTTTTTCTTGCCTCCTCATAACCACTGCCATCTCCCTTGGAGCCATTGATCACAACCCAGGAAACATCAAGCACGGCGACTGATCCAACATCCAGAAAGTTAACCCATCACGCACCGCCACTTACAGAGGTTGGTAAACAGCAACTACCCACTGATCCCCAAGGCTCTACACCCCCGCTGAGGGGACTACAATCTGGTAAGAGGGGATACATGTGGGGGGATAACTGGAATTCTCGCTGTCAATTGTAGTGCAATATTTGGTATCAACATCCGAGTTGACCACGCAGCACCTTACTGAAGTTACCTACCACGTCACGGATGAATATAAAAATATATATAAAACTATATGGTTATCACCTGATTAAAACATACTGTAGCCATATGTCAGCTCAGGCACCAGCTGACCATTGCATATTGTAATTTACCAGTAGTGTTGCTCACGAATATTCGCATTGCGAATATTCGCTACGAATATTGCATATTCGAGTATTCGCGAATATCTCGAATATCGCGGCGAATATTCGCCTATTTCGAATATTCGATATTTTTCAAATTTCGCAAAAAAAATTCGCATAAAAATTCGCCGCAATAGCGAAAATTCGCAACTTTTTTTTTTTTATCAAATATCACGAATATTCGATATTAACGAATATTCGCAACCGCATATGTGAAATTTCGCTTTTTTTTTATATAAAAATATACCGAATATTCGTAAATATCGAATATTCGTGATATTTTTTTAAAAAAAAAAAAAAAAAATCGCGAAATTTCACATTAGCGAAAATTCGCATTAGCGAAAATTCGCATTGGCGAAAATTCGCAATTTTTTTTTTTTTTTATAAAATATCACGAATATTCGATATTAACGAATATTCGCGAATATTCTTCGAAATATTCGCGAAATATCGCGAAATCGAATATGGCGTATTCCGCTTTACCAGCAAGGTTTTTCTGTTATATATTTTAAACGTCACTTTATTTATTTATTTATCTTAGTCCATCTTCATCACCATTATTTGTTTATAGGGAAGAATATATCACACTACTGAGCGATCTCACGCCTTATTTCAGAAAATGTCTTATTTCTTTTTTTGACCACACTGAGTGGATCACACACACTTAAGGGTATAGGGCACCACCATTTCCTCTCAACCAACATCACTTTAAATACTATATGGGTATCTAGTTTTTTTCCTTTATCTTATAGCACCCAGCACTGCACACCACAACACTGAATTTGGCACAACAAAATCACTGAGGTGTCAACACTACACTTTATACTAGGCTCCACAAAATATAAAATATATACAGTAGCCATCAATAACACCAATTTCCATAAGGCAATTATTATTATGATCA
Organism: Rana kukunoris; assembly: GCA_029574335.1. NCBI lineage: Eukaryota > Metazoa > Chordata > Amphibia > Anura > Ranidae > Rana > Rana kukunoris. The sequence continues at coordinate 247,628,365 of CM056049.1, forward strand.
CATGAGCACATCATATAGTGCCCTTTCTTTTCCCTTTGAGGGATTATCAGCAAGAAAGGATCACTTTGGTGAAACGGTGAGTTTTGTTCCCAATAAACTCTTCCGCTACAAGTACCCGACACGTGAAATATACATCACATCCATATAGCAGCGCCAATTATCTGTAACTAACAGGGATCTTAGATTGTATGCTCCATGAGGGCAGGGACTGGTGGGAATATACAATGTATATGTAAAGTGCTGTGTACGGCGCTTTATAAGTACTATAAATATGTTAATGTATGTATTCCTAACTTAAACCTATGGTCTATGAACTGAAAGAATTGAGTAGGCTTTACTTTAACCTATTGTCTAGAAACTGGAAAAATGCAGTTGGCTTTACTTGAACCTATGGTCTAGAAACTAGAAAAAATTAGCTGGCTTTACTTGAACCTATGGTCTAGAAACTGGAAAAAATTAAGTTGGCTTTACTTGAACCTATGGGCTAGAAACTGGAAAAAAATTGTTGGCTTTACTTAAAACTATTGTTCCAGACAAATTTAGGCATGTATTCCTAACTTAAAACACTATGGTCTATAAACTGAAAAAAATCGAGTTGGCTTTACTTAAAACAACAAAGTTGAAAACATGAAAAGTCTAATGAGTCAGACAAAAAATTTAGTTAACGGCATTTAAAAAGCTGATGCAAATAGTTGCCTCAATTTTTTGGAATAACCCAGCACAATATTTTTTACAGTGTACATACAAGAAAATAATTCATTAGTCATGGGACTTTGTATGAGGAAAATAACTTATACAATAGATATATGAGGTACACATGATTTCAAATGTATTAAAAATAATTGTATTTGGACACTCCATTGTCCTGAAAGTACATGATGAACATTTTCCAAATACAATATATAAATTAAGTAAAAGTGCAGCGCCAAATCATAAGAAGCACCTTCCATATGCTGGAAAGCGCTATGAAAATAACACAAGTAATGCAGTTGGTCTACTCACACACCTAACATGTGGGGCTGCAAAAAAAGTGCTAATTGTAACATCCACAGTGTAAACCAATGTTAATAACTGTGACAACACAAAACGTGCATATAAACAATGTGTACATAGAGTCCATCTAAATGCAATGGAGCTGTTAAAGCATATATGGGAGATGACATCTGCTTCTTTCCAATTTCACCATATCTGGAATTCTGTGCAAAGATATTCCTAATCAACAAGGTAAACAGAGGTTGGATACCCTTACCAGCTCTGGTGGACCCAGGAACACCGTACGGTGATGGGTCAGATGCGTTTAATCAACTCACTGGATGGGGAGCAGTTCCTCTCAATGGCTCCAGACTATGATAATCCAGGGTATCATTCTCCAGGGTGGTGTAATCCAAACTGGCTCGAATCTTGATCCTGATATGCTGTTTCCTCAATGGTCATGGGATGGACTTATTACATAAGAAAGAAAAAAATAAAATAAACGAGGACACCTCCTCATAGTGTAAAAAATCATACAAAATGTATTGTACAAAAAAAGTGATCATTCAAACATGAACACATTGAATAAAAATGTATAACAACATAAAAAAAAGAGAGTAAAAATGGAAAAACTGAAAAGCTATGCAAAAAAATCCCTGTATAAGAAAAAAATAGCACAGTCTAGGAATGGCTGAGGCCGATATATGTGCCCGACCGGTTTCGTGTGATAACACTTAAACTGGGGCATACACCAGCCAGACAATAAATAGACACATACAAATGAGCTGATACACAAGAAATACACATGATGGCAATATAAATTCAATATCTTGGTAATTATATACATAATGATGTTTTCAAATAGAGATACATGATTGTACAACTTGAAGCAGACACAATTTCTTGACATCTTAAGACTTTATGCGTTTCGTGGATCCCTGTCCACGTTTTTAGAAGTTGATGCAAGGAAGGTAACTATGAGGGTAGGTCAGTATCAGAATGAAAAATATCATATAAAAGGGTAGTAAGTAAATCCCCAAAAAGTAGAGGGGAAGAAATATTGAAGGCAGATAGCCTTAATACGAGTCAGCTCATCTTAGTGAGTCGGAGGCGCCAAAAAAATGTCTGCCTCAGGGGCTGTGGCAAGGTGACCCCCACAGGCCAGAGGGACACCAGCAGAGCCGGACAGGCTTTGCATTAAATATTCCTATTGGAAACTGTAGATTACAGAGAGAAGAACAGTGTGGGATTCACCGGTACCATCATTGTATACAAGTGCTTTTTACCTCCATTATTGTTGTGGGGTCCATAATGCCAGTGGCAGGATACTCGTTGGACATGCTGGTGTTGGTGTTTTGGTGAAGAGTTTGCTGAGTTATTACTTCTAAAGATTTACTATGGAATAATCTCACGGTGGAGTTGGACTGTGTATGGACATTTTTATAAGATTGTACACTCACGTCGAGATATTTTTTACATATATATTTTTTTCCCTTGAATCTAAAAAGAGGCTGCTGAATGTAGTTTTATTAAATTATTGGATACTTTACATGTGATTTAATGATTTATATGAATACTGAGGTATTTTTCATTCTATTTAGATTTTTGCATTTTCACACAACTAGCACATGATTTGATGCTTTATGTGAATACTGAGCTTACCTTGTACTTTTACACATATTTTTTCCTTTCTTCCACTGGGGTACTTTCATATGTGTTTAAAAAGTGCATGCTGCATTTTTTTATATTTTCATGTGCACCAGAATGCACATGAACGCACCACAAACACATGTACAACGTAAATGCAAGTCAGTAAAAAATAAAAACATTAAAAATTCACTGCAAATACAAAGCAAACACACTATAAACACACTTCAAATGCATATAAAACCATATAAACATGCATGTAGAACTGCATACTGAAAGTGGGGATTGCATTGTAAATGAGCTCTAAGGGGAATTTACCTTAATTCGTAGAGATTCACTTTCACTTCCTGTTACAATTTCAGGATAGCACGTGAAGGAAAATTTTACTACCAGGACACAGGAAGAAAGACTGGCTGGCAGACATTTTAACCTATTCATTATAAAAAAAAATGTGGGCTATAAAGTATATACACTTTAAATTGCACCTCATTGGTTAATTAGAATTATTTATTATTTTATTGTTATTTACAATTTGCATTCCATAAAAAATGGCAGTAATTAGTGTCAATCCTTCACTGAACATGTTTATTTTGGTAATAAACACTAGAAGCTTGTTTTTCAGAAAATAAAAATATCAATAAATTAATTTGAAAGTGCTGTAAAAATGTAAATTCCTAGTGAGTAAATCAGTTGGAATACCAGAGAAATCTGCAAGATAAGAATATTTTTGTTTATCATGGATTAATGCATGGAGATTTGTTAGATATGCAAAGAGACATACAACTGGTAAATCATAATTGCATGGATTCTTAAATTGTGTTATTTTCTGTAGTTTAGAGGAGCCTACGTGTTACTTTTCAGGGCAAATCAAATACTGCTCAATCAGTGGTTCTGCAAAATCAAGTATTGCTAATGCAAATGTCATTTTTTTTTTCCAATAAACACCAAAGACAAAGAAATCTAACCTGCATACACTATTCAGAAATACATTGTGAAGCCCTGTACACGCGATCGGTTTGTCTGATGAAAACAGACAGATGGACCGTTTTCATCGAACAAATCGATCGTGTGTGGGCCCCATCGGTTTGTTTTCCATCGGTGAAAAAAAAATAGAATGTTTTAAAATTGTCCTATGGATAAAAAACCGATAGAAAAAAACGATCGTCTGTGTGGAAGTCCATAGGTCAAAAATCCACTCATGCTCAGAATCAATCGACGCATGCTCCGAAGCATTGAACATACATTTTCTCAGCACGTCATAGGGCCAGATTCAGGTAGATGGGCGCTTCTTTACTTTGGAGTAACGTTTCTCATTTACGTTACTCCGCCGACACTTTCGGCGCAAGTACTGTTATTCACATAGCAGTTTGCGCGCGTAATACTGCCATGCGCCAGAGTAACGATAATGCGCTGGCGTAACCCGACGCAAGTGGAAGTGGGTGTGATCATATGTAAATGATGGGCGGAGCCCAGCGCAGAGGCTTACGTTCAGCGCATCATCCACGGAGCATGCGCAGTAAGTGAGGCTTCACTCGGCCCCCTTGTGCGCATGCTCACAACCTCCGTCGGCACCACTTCACGGGAAACTTCAGCGCAATGCATTCTGTTGGGCGTTTAAATGCGCCCGTAGATGCGCCATTCCGGCACTAAAGTATATCCTGTTCCCCCTCCCCGCAGTGAAGTTACTTTTGTTCTGAGATGGCTGCTCCCGTTCCCCGCAAACACACAGGAGAAAGCTGAACTCTAAAGGCCAGGAGCTGTCAGCCGTCATCTCGGCTATGGAGACCTATGATGTCTTCCTCCATGGCTGTAAAAGTTGACAGACAAGCATGGACAGAGGAGTTGTCCTGCAAGTGGGGGTGCTCAGCTAGCTCTTATCGTCTGTAACGCTGCTGTAGCTGCTCTCCTGCTGACCTGTGGCCGTCTGGAGTAAAGATAAAGCAGCTATTTGTGAAATACTTTGCCGCGGGAAGATAACTTTGCGCCGGACGGACGAGATACGCGCGGCGCATGTAGCCAGCGTATGGTGCTAATCCGTTCGCGAATCGGGAAATCTCCCTCATTTGCATATTTGCAGGGGAAATCAATAGGCGCGACTGATGCGCTGACGAGACTCTGGCGTCGGAAAGTTAAGCCGATCGGAAATGGCCCGTTTTCTGTCGCATCTAGTTTGGTGGGTACGGCCACATAGAAACGACGGCGCATCTTCACAGTTACGCGGCGCATATCGATTTACTCCAGCGCAAGTCTTGCTGAATCTGGCCCATAGTGTTTTATGTCACCGCGTTGGACACGGTCAGATTTTTGACCGCTAGTGTGTAGGCAAGACTGATGAAAGTCAGTTTCATTGGATATCCGACGAAAAAATCCATCGGATTAGATTCCATCAGATATCTGATCGTGTGTACAGGGATTAGGAGCAGTGCTCTATCCTTTCACTCCCACTTTATTCATAAGGCTCCATCTGAAATTTGTAGTCTGAGGCCTTGTACACACGAGGGAATAAATCCGCTGAAACTGGTCCGACGGACCATTTCATCCGAAAAATCCGCTCGTCTCGTGTTATGGGCAAACGGACCGTTTTGGCCGGATTTTCTCCTGCGGACTAATTCCAAAGCATGCATTTGAAATATTTCCGCCGGACACATGTCCGTCGGATATGTCGCTCGTGAGTACACAAAAGCATCGGACCAAAAACCCGCGCATGCTCAGTCAAAACGATGGGACGGGAGCACTCGTTCAGGTAAAACTCGCGTTTGTTTGGGACCTGGCACATTCGTCACCTAAACTCTCTATATAGTGTCCCGTTTTCTAGCGTTTTTTTTGTTCTTTGTTCTCTTGCTAGAAGAAACCCGTTCTCTTGCTGATGCAATTTTGTCCCGATGTCACATACTGAAAGCTTGCATTTTCGTTAGTGTTTTTTCTATTTCACACTGTTTGCTAGCCAGATGTCCCCACATTTGTTTCCGTTCTCCACATTTTTATTATGTCTATTTTGACTTATTGTTGAGGGTATCATATTTATTTTTTTGGTGTTTTTTTTTTTTTTTTTTTTGTATTTTACAGTTTAGGAATTTTTCCAAAATATGTTATTTTTGTTGTTTCATCATGTTTTTATTTTTTTTGTTAAAATTCCCTTTTATTTTCCCAACTTATGTCATTTTGTTGTTTCATCCTTTACTTTTTCCCTTTTTTTGGGGGGGGGGGGGGGGGGTGTTTTTTTTTTTTTTAATATTTTAGGCTTCTTTTGGGTTTTACAAAGTTCGACCACAAAAGGTCCCCCCCCCCCCCCCCCAAGGAGTTTGTGTCCTTTGCAAATGCCACATTTTATTTTACAAATGTCTGATGCTTACTCACCACAGTATAAAACACAATAGACAAGGTTTGAAAGTAACTACAAAGGCCATTTATTTCCGGCCAAAAAAGAAATTATAAATCACCAGAACGGCAGCACTTGATGAGATTGCAACATACATGCATACTTGGGAATTACAACATGATTAAGGATAAATTTAGTAACTTCAGGAGTCAATAACAAAAATCAGGATCAGCAGCACATGAACAAAGGAACCCAAGCTGTGCTACTCCAACGAGCTCAGTTTTTTGGACAATCAACTGGATGGCAGGGAATCATCTTCTCGACTTATTTCCAGACTTCCTTCCAGCGAAACTTCCACGGGTCTGTCCACGGACCCTTGCAGGTGGGGGTGATGTGTCAGCAGGAGGAGGATGATGATGATGGGGAGCAGGCCAGGCCGGGTCACACAGCACAGTGTCCCTGCTCAGCTCGTCCCTTTTCATCCTGGCCAGAACCTGATTAATCAGGTCCTTGGCCAGGCTTTTTTGCTCCTCCCCCCCTTGGTTGAGCTCATTGGCCACAAATGCACTATAGCATTCGGTTGGGTTGAGGGGGGCCCTCATTATTTCAGCAGCCTCCCGTATAACCTTCAGGCTCTCGTCGTGCACCACACTCCTGCGCCTCCTTGCAGCTGGTGGCCTCATCTGGAGGGGAGGAACTTGGCTGATGGTGCTCAGCCTGGGCCTGGGGACCTGCTGCACCTCACTTGGCCCGGCCTCCTCCTGGCTGCCACTCCCCCCTTCCGCCTGGCTGACATGGGCCTCAGGAGCTGCCACCTCCTGGCTGGTCTCTTCTTCCTGTGTATAAAAAAGGGACATGTTGTAAGATTTAGCACAATCAATCACACACATTTTCTTTCTCTAGACTGTTTTAGTTAGTATTAATTTGAATTAAACAGACTGTCCTTCTGACCCCTGCATTTGGCATCCCTGACACCTATTTGTAGGCCCACAACTTTGGTTTTTCTTCCCAAGGTTTTTTTGTTTACCAGATCAACTCACTAATTCAAAATAAATAGCAGCACCAAAATATGTTGGAAAATACTATACCTCATCGAAGATGGCCAGATCTGGCTCCATGTCAGCTATCCCCGCTTCAGATTCTGCAGGGCTCCTGGGATCCGGGGAAGTTCCGCTGGGCGGAAGGCTGGAAGGTAGTGTTGAATCAGAAGGCCTGCCATCCAGTTCATCGTTCAAAAAACTGAGCTCTTTGTAGTACCAGAGCTTGGGTTCCTTTTTCTTAGGTGCTGCTGATCCTGATTTCTGATATTTGCGTTTTTTATACATATTTCTGTAGCTTCTCCTGAGGTTACTAAATTTATCCTTCACCATGTCGCCTGTGCAACTTGGCACCCAAGTGTGCAGGTATGTAGCAATCTCATCAAGTGCTGCCGCTCTCTTCTGGGTATCTAAATATTCTGGGTGCTTGGTGTCCCAAAGAAGGGGCATATCCCGATAGCGGTTAATAAGCTGCATTGTTGCCTCCTTCCCTTTCAGCAAATCCATTTTGAACAGCTTTCAGCTCGTAAAATTTCCTTCAATAGTAATGTCTAGAATAGAAAATGACAAACAAACACAAAGCACAACTTAAAAAAGACTCAGCTTTGAGATTCAAAAAATATGTGCACATTCATTCATTTTAGAGCAACTACAGTATACAAACACAGTGTCTTCTGCTGCTACATAGCTGGCCAGCTCTGCCGCATTGTTGTAGCCCCAAAAAAGGTGTCATGCAGAGCCATTTGTTTAAGTTGTAGCATGTAGATAAGAACACATCCACCATGAATATTAATGCTAGCACTCATCAAGGCACTAGTTCATGTTTAGCCAGGGCCACCATCATGAATTTTGGGGCCCCTTACACAGCTTCAGGCATGGGCCCCCTGGAGCAGGGAACCGGGGGGGGTGCTGCCGCATGATGAAATAGAGAAGCGGGGGGGGGGGGGCTGCTGCCGCGAATTGAGAAGCGGGGGGGCCCTTTACAAAAAGAAGCAATAAAGGAAAATATATATAAAAAAGGGGGGTAGCCATCCGGGCCCCTGGGGACCTTTATTTTTGTTTAGGGTGGTTCCCATCCGGGCCCCTGGGGACCCCCGTGCCCCTTACAGGTGTACTGCCTGTACTCCCCTGATGGCGGCCCTGTGTGTAGCTATCATGCCCCTCAGCATTGATGGCAGAAAACACTAACTACTTATCTCTGTACAACCAACACACAACAATACTTGCATGATCTGACTGCATACTCTAAAATCCAAATAAAGAGGATAGAGCATTCTCTACACATATCTTGATGAAGTGATGTGTACAAGCACTTGGCTCTCTAAATGTTATGCTGTGCCCCAAAATGCCTAAATAACAGTAGCACAAAAAGGGTGCAAACAACATTGAAAAGCCCTATCCCCCATGGCTGTTCAAATTCTAGGCCTCTGATCCGATGTTTTCATTTACCTTTGTCTCTCTCTCCTCGTTTCTGCTGGAATAATCTCCGCGTAACCTACGTAATCACGTCGTTACCATTATATCCCCACGCAATCAAGAAGCGCCGTCCTCGTCTCCGCCCATGACGTACCAATTCCTGTTTTCCATGCCCCTATGCAATGTAGATAGGAAAATATGGCGATGTCACACGAGCGCACATTAGCCTCTGATCAGGATCTGGAAGGGACAGAGGCCGGAACGTCCAGATCCAGGCCAAAACGATACAAGGCCACAAACATGTCTCTACAAGAGATGGTGGAGATGGTGTCCATACTGCGACGGCAGGACTATGATGGTGAGCATGGGCCATACAGCACCCCTAACCGGAGGAAGTCCAAAATTATGGATAAGGCGGCGAGGAAACTTTATGAGATGTTTGGGGTCACCAGGTCAAAAGAGCAGCTCCGGAAACGCTGGTCCGACTTAAAACTGCGTGAGCCAGAGCAGTATCGCAAAATCAAGAAAATCATAGAAAAAAGTAAGTACTTTAAAATGTCTTTGGAGTGCCTATTGTTTTTTTAAATGTTTTGCCATGTCTATTTCGCCATCTGCCTCGTTGGCCTGCTTGTATTTTTGAACCCCTGCATTGTAAAATTAGTAATGTTGTGTCTAATAAATCCCATGGACTTGCCACGATCGTAGGCAAACATCGTTCCATCACCTAGTTTCGCCAAAATCCGCGGGTCCAGGAACATCACACCTGGAACGTGGCTATTTGGCGAAAAAACAATCGTTTAGAGAAACAATGTGGAAAATATGATGTGTTTGTGCAAACTAAGTTGATTTTAGGCAAACTGGATTCATTCATTCACACAGTGATGAGATAACCTAATAAGCATCTGTTTTCACATCTGTCATTTAGAGAACCTGTGTCTCCCCCCATAAAAGACTAATTTGTACTTTTGGTGAAGGGACTCCAAAAACTACTTATTCAGGAGGCCAGCCATGTGTGTCACTTCACCAAAAAGGCTCATTATATCACAGCTTGGGAGAAGTCATCTACCAAAAAAAAGAATATGGTTTTTGCTGGAATAAGCCCAAAACTACAATTGTAACGCCACTTCTAAGCAATGTCTGCAAATTAGGCCCTCCAAAAATATCTGGTTGCTGATGAGTTTCCTTTTTTTTGTTGGTTTTTAGGGGAAAGAAGAGAACAGCGCTATGAGGAGTCAGGGAGGCCCACACTGTCTCCAAAACGGCAAAAAAAAAAAATGTGGAGGAAGAGGATGATGAAGAAGGAGAGGAGGAAGAAAGAGAGGAGGAAGGGAGAGAGGAGGAAGGCGGATTGGCGGAGGAAGGCTGATTGGTGGAGGAAGGCGGATTGGTGGAGGAAGGCGGATTGGTTGAGGAAGGTGGATTGGTGGAGGAAGGCGGATTGGTGGAGGAAGGCGGATTGGTGGAGGAAGGCGGATTGGTGGATGATGTCGGATCGGTGGAGGAAGGAGAAGTTGAAGAAGAAGGAGAAGTTGTAGAAGATGTTGAAGTTCTCAGTACAACAGGTCAGTGACACCCCAGCTTTGCAGGGAAAAGGAGCAGATAATGGAGTGCAGCACGGAGCTGGCCAATATGAGGGAAAGGATGGTGGTGATGGAACAAAGCTTCAGAAACATGTTAGATATTTTGGGACGTATATAGAAGACTATCCCCCCATCTGCCCCCCCCCTGCCCTCACCCCCAACCACCCCACTCTTAAAGATGTTGTATATTTTTACATTAAAATACGCCAAAATTTGAAGATGCACACACACACACACACTTGGGTTTATTTAGTAAAGCTATAACGTGCAAAAGCAGCCTCACTTGGCATATAAACCAATCAGCTTCCATGTTTAGATGCAAAAGCTGAATTGAATAAGCTCAATTTAGAAGCTGATTGGCTTATATGCAGAAATAAGCCTGAGTTTGCACTGTTTAGTAAATAAACCCCAGTGTGTGTTCACATGTGCTATCTGCCATCACAGTACATCGATTGTGCTTTGTGGGTGCAACCCATTCCTCGCTTATCAAGTAGGTGAGAGAAAGGGGTTGCACCCACAAACCACATACATTGATCACCCATGATGGCAGATAGCACATGTTAACATTTGGCATGGGATCTCAGGCGAGAATTCACCATTTGGCGCATCACACACACAGCATGTGTGCATCCTCAAATTTTGGCGCATTCCGGGGTGACATAAGACCATGTCATCTGGGTTTGGTATGCTAAATAAAAGGTTGAACTTTGTAAGTTCCATTGTTACATATGTTTGTCAAAACCAAAAATTTTTTGTTGAATAAATAAATCCTTTCTAAACACATTTTTCTAAGAAAAGCCTAAGATTTTGGGTAAAACACCAAATTAAAAAACAATAATTTTTTTGCCAAAAAAAACGCTAAAAGCAGTGGCTTCTTATTTGTAGGCTCAATACCCAGTTTGTAGAAGAGTGACCAGAATGTGCAATTGTGTGTATTTACTAAAACCTGCTAACTAAATTGGGCACAAGAAGTCCACTAGTTTCAGAACCTGGAAGACAGATCAAAAGAGAAAAAGCAATAATGACAAACAACTGAATAAAGTCCAATGGTCAAATTATTTATTAGTTCTTTGGAATATTTCTTTCTTTTGGGGGCCGAATTAGAAAGAAATATTAATCTGGCATAGCTATGGCCCCCCGACCCATAAAGTACTCAACATATTTGTCGCGTACCTCACGAGCAGATTCGGTGACCGAGCCAGCGCGACCAGTGTCCAGCCCAGGAAGGGTATCTGAGGGTAGTCCTGCCTCAGCACCGATGTTGGGTAGGTACGTCTGGGAATGCCTGCGTAAAAAATTATGCAATATGCAGCAGGCCAAAATAACAGAGTTAAATTTATATTCCGCCAGATGTATCGCTGTCTGGAACAGGCGGAACCGGCTGGTGAGTATCCCAAAGGCATTCTCGACTACCCTCCGGGCCCTGGCCAGCCGGAAATTGAAGACCCTCCTCTCCGGGGTGAGGGTCCTCTGGGGAAAAGGCCGCATGAGGTGAGGTCCAAGCCCGAAAGCCTCGTCCGCTAAAAAAACAAACGGAAGTCCTTCCACATTGTCTTCATCATCGGTGGCAGTTCAAGACCACCAGTTTGTAGACGCCTGTAAAATTCGGTCCGCGTGAACACTCCCCCATCAGACAGCCGGCCATTCTTCCCCACGTCCACATACAAAAATTCGTAGTCTGGCCGACGACCACCGCCATCAAGCACAATACTATGAAAACCTATTGTAGTTATAATGGTTGTAGTTACGACCCCGAAAGAGAGTCGTGGCGGGCACTATGCGGGACGTGGCTTCCCATCAATTGCCCCTCCGCAGTTTGGAAAATCACAACGCTGGGGCAAAGTGGGCAGCCACATGGGTCTGCCATTCCTGTGGCGTGGAGGGAAACTGTGTGGGGGGCAAAAGCTGTGGGAAAAAGAAAATTAGCACTTTGGCACATAAAAAACATTGAAAACACTAGTAAAAAAAAACTTCATTCTGCAACATCACAGTATTAACATTTCTAAATATTAGTGTGTAGTGAGTATTTAGGGCAACAAATCCAGAGCCAATTATTATCAGACTACACATCCCGCTGATGGGGCAATAAACTTTTTTAGGGGGGGGGGAGTTGAACTACAATGGAGCAGGACAAAAAAAAATATTAAAAATAAGGTGTGTTTGTCCCTAGGAGATGATGCTGTAGAGGTTAGTAGTGTTGAAGGTAAAAATATGCAGGTAGGCCAAACAAAATTAACCTGGAAAGCTTAACAACATGCATGGGGAGAAAAGGGAACATTATGCACACAGCATATTACAATCATGGCAATTAGGAAAACCAACAAAAAAAGTTTCTAAAATTGGCATACATTATTAAAGACACAGATTGTGATGTTAAATGAGGAAACTTACCGTAATAAACTCCTCCTGCATCACTTGTATGATAGCAGAACACGTTTCCGGTATGATGACCCCAAGCGCCTGGGGAGAGATGATGCCTGTTGAGAACTTGAGGTCCTGCAGGCTCCTCCCAGTCGCCAGGTACCGCAACGTGGCAATAAGCCTCTGCTCAGCCGGGAATGGCTTGGGCGCATCACAGTGTCCTGCCTCGTGATATAGGGGGACAGGAGATCCAGCAGACGGTGGAAAACGGGGTCCGTCATACGGAGAAAGTTCCTGAAGTCATCAGGATTATTCTCCCGGATCTCCCTAAGCAGAGACATATGAGAGAATCGGTTACGCTGCCGCAACCAATTCTTGGCCCAGGAACTCCTCCTACTGTTCCTGTCCAAATCACTGGAATGCACACAGACTCCAGAACAAAACCCATAAACAGCACAAACTCGTGAAAAGTTGCGCTGCTGCTCCATCATGGCTTCAAACCGGCCGGCTGGTCAGTCAAGAACACACTCAAACAGAAAGCACCCCCAAATCCAGCAAGACCTGCAAAGATTGCACGTCAAACAGATACGACCGTACAGGACGGCACTGCAAAGCAGAAACGCCGCGCACGGCGACACTGAATGACAAATACGAGCCCACAAGCACACACTGAACCGGAAAATACGACCTGTTAAGCGCGGAGACTGAAAAGCACGAATCAGCTCTAACCAAACCTTCACTAACACGGAACTAGCAAAAGTGGAACAGAGGGCGGCGCCGTAGGCTTTGGCATTCCCCTTTATAGTGACGTTGTACGTGGTTTACGTGCCCGCGTTCTGGTCCGCTGGGATTTCTGTCCGATGGTGTGTACGCTCATCAGACCAATGGACAAATTTGCCTTGTCCGCTGAGAAATATCCGTCGGATGTTTCCGACCGGATAAATTACACTGTGTGTACAAGGCCTGAGACAACATGTCTCAAAGAAGATAGCTTCTGCTGTGCTCTCTCTGGAAAAACCCAGTGTGTTCTGAGTGTGCATTCTTTATCATGTGTATACCCTATGTTAAATGTATGTTTGCTAACCACTTGACCTCTGGAAGATTTACCCCCCTTCCTGACCATGCAACTTTTTACGATATGGCATTGCGTTCTTCAACTGATAATTACACGGTCGTGCGACACTGTACCCAAATAAAATGTATATTTTTTCCCCCCACAAAGATAGTTATGTTTTTGGTGGTATTTGATCACCTCTGTGTTTTTTTATTTTCTTGCACTATAAACAAAAATAGACTGATAAAAGAACACTATTTTTAACTGTTTGCTATAAAACATACCCAATAACAAATTTAAAAAAATCAAATTTCTTCCTCAATTTAGGCCAATATGTATTCTGCTACATATTTTTGGTAAAAAAAAATCCCAATAAGGGTATATTGGTTGGTTTGCCCAAAAGTTATAGGGCCAGATTCAGAGAGCTGTAACTCCTGTCTAACTGGTGTTAGACTGGTGTAATTTCAAATTACGCGCGTTTTTTAGCTAGTCGGAAACCTCAAACCATGAGCTGCGGGCTTTCGATTGGATTACGTGTTCGTACGCCTTCGGATCTACGCTGCAATAAAATTGCGGCCACTGGGTGGACTTCCCATCGTTTTCCGCATCGGGGTATGCTAATGAGCTTTTGCCGGCGATCCCAGAAATTACGAACGTCTATCGCAATGTCTTACGCCACCTTTAGTCATCTTTTTTTTGCGTAACACTATACCAGCTTTTGCTGCTCTAATATTAGACAGCCCATGTTAAGTATGGCCGTCGTTCCCGCATCGAATTTCTACGTTTTTCCGACATCTTTTATTATTTTTTACGTAAGTCGTCCGGGAATAGGAATGTTCGTAAACGACGCTACTCAAACAACGAATGACGTAACAACGTGATTTCGCACAATGCACGGCGGGAAATTTCTGAACGGAGCATGCGCAGTTCGATCACCGCGGGGACGCGCCTAATTTAAATGCTTCACGCCCCCTAATCGCGTATTTCGAATACGCGGCGAGAAATAGACTACGCCGCCGTAGCGTACGGGCAAAAATATACCAGAATTCGATGTAGAGCCTGGTAAAATACGGCAGCGTAGAGTATTTTGATTACGCAGCGCAATATTAAATGTATCTGAATCTGGCCCATAGTGTCTAAAAAGTATGGGATATTTTTATTTCTTTTTTATGGTGACGATCAGCAACTCATATCGGGACTGTGATATTGTGATGGCCAATTTGGACACTAACTGAAACTTTTGACACTTTTTGGAGACTAGTGACATTATTATAGGGATCAGTGCTAAACAATATGCACTGTCACAGTTCTAATGACACTGTCTGGGAAGGGGGAAGGGGTTAACATCAGGGGTGAGGGGGGTTAAATGTGTGCCTAGCCTGTGTTTATTTAAACTGTGGGAGGTGCTTTTACTAGGGGATGGCATGGATACATGTTACGATCTGTCTTGTTTACATAGGCAGATCGCCATCCTGCCTGTGTACTTAACAATTAGCGGGTCCTGGTGGTATTAGCCACTGGGATCCCGCTGTGTGTGTGATCACAGCGGCAGCGTGCATGTGTGTGCCCTACCTGGAAGAGCTGGATCATGTATATATACGTGGCGCACAGGTGCCGCCCTGTAGAAGTAAAACTGCTATGGGCCAGGCCTGAAGTTATTAAACAAATATTGTATACTGTAAATACTGTGCATTAATATAAAGTATATATAAAACATAAGTTTAAACACTTATAAACATAAAAAAAAAATGTAAATAAAATTTGATTCCAACCCCCTCTAATGCTCCGTTCACATCTAGGCATTGCTATTTTTACAGGCTTTTTTTCTGCAGCGTTTGTGCAGAATTTTTGCAGAGTTTTTGTGCAGGTGTTTTGAGTTGACAAGCGACCAATGAAAAGCAGTAAAACGCCTGAAATCTGCCAAAAAATAAGCTTGTGTACTTGTTTGAGCGACGGACGCTTTGCTTAAGGCGACAGAACGTTAATATATGAACAGGGACCATTGAAATTAATGGGGTTTGTCTTGTTGGGTGTTTTTAGTGCTGAGGCTTAGAGCAGAAAATTGCCCATGCCTAGATGTGAATAGAGCCCTAGGGTGTTCATTACTCCATAAACTTTATTTTACTTAATATATTTTTGGTTGGTATTGCAACCAATGGAAATACCGTACTAAAAACTACTGAAAACAACAAATCGGAAATTCTAAAATATTCACAATGTAATTAATTGCATAAATCTTTTACCCCCCCCCCCCCCTGAACCACCCAATGCAGAGATGACATTCAAGCATATAAGAGATATGTTGACTTCACTATACAGTCAGCCTTCCTCATTAGCTTCCTCACACATTTTTAAAATGGCCAAGAACATGGTCATACTATAGGAACATCTGTAGTGATGGTTTATCTTGTTTAGTGATGTTTCATTTTAATTCAATTACTTCCCATGTGTCTTGAATAGTAACAGGCAAAGAGATGAAGAAAAAGTCTTTCTGACGTAATATGAGCCTGTAATATTTTTAGTTGAAGTTCGATACAAATTAAGTTTCCATCTCTGATATTTCAGCAGCTCTTTCAAGCATAATCTTATATTGTCGTTGTAGGGTATTATAGCCACAGAGCCTACATGTATGCACCTTTGTTTAGACGCAATTCAGCTTGCCTTATTTGTAATTGTAATATGCCATGAAATGACTGCATTACACAAAATTTGTTAACAGTTTCTAAAAAAAAAAAAATGATCTCCATAAGCTGAACAATGTAGTGGTCTGAATATGGGCAAACAGGGAATGTGTTGTTTTCTGCCCACATCCAGTGGGCACAGTGGGTCACAGTGGCCCCTAAGGCATGCAAAAGGCGGGAGGACAAATGGCACGAAGGGATTATACAATTATATATAAATATTGATAAGGTATATATATATATATATATATATATATAGTTTATATAGATAATCCTTGTGTGCCATTTGTAATGTATGCTTACTTCCATAATTTGAAGTTGTTCAGATATGTTTATTTTCTTTGATTGGTGTGCACTGATTCTTTCCTTATTGGATGTGTCGGCTTTGTTTTTAACACTTCCGGTCTTTGAAACACATTCAATTAGTAGTTCTGGGCAACTCTGGTTTATTTATTTTTTTAAAGTGTATTTTTGTGCGTGAACGCAAGAGAGAGGAGCCGGACTGCAGGAGTTGGGAGTAGGCAGACCCTCCCCCCGGAGGCAATCGCCATCCTTCTCCATGCCCCCGGTGGCAATGGCAGGTGTGAGGGGGGGCCTCCCACTCACCCCACCCTACCTGCTCCACTTGGGAGCCCAACTGGGGCCCAACAGGGCAGAGGGACTCCCCTATGAGGGAGTGAGGGGGTCTAGCCCACCCAGCCAGCCCCGTAGGTCCTTCGCCTCTCTTTATTTAGGAGACCGCATGGCCAAAGTGCGTGCGTATTAAACCAATTTTGTGTGCATGCAAGTGTGATGGTTTTTGTGGGGGGGGGGGGGGGGGGGCGTACTAAGCACAGGCGTACCTTGCATAGCACACACACCAGGAGCCGGGTTGAGACCACCAAACTCAATTCACATGTAGCCGAGACCGGGATCCGAACCCTTGGCTGCAGAGGTGAACGACTTGTCAGCGCAGTGCCAATCACTTTGAGCCACCACAGCTCCTTGGCAACTCTGGTTTAAATACACATGCTGTAATGAAAGTTTTAGCTGTGTATATATAACTGAGTGCATGTGTCCACTAACCACGCCTCCGACGACATCCCATTGGTATCAGGTGGTGCCATGAGGGCACAAGCACGCTACGAACCATGGCCACAATACTTTTTAAATGCTCTTTTTTTTTAACTTTGTGAGTACTTTTAAAAAAAATGAATTAAATATCCATATGTGCTTTACTATACTCGTCCTTATACTTATTTTTGGGCGCATTTCCTTCATTGGACAATCAAGTATAGCATTCTGTGATAGTTGGATCCTGTGCACAGACCTGTCATGGAATCCTGGAGAAGGAGAGCAATTGCGGTGCCTGCAGTGTGGGAGAGAAGTTCATGCTTGAGCTTTGAGATACCCTCAGTATCGATGCTAACATGCTTGTTTGATCTGCCATCTGGTAAGAGTAATTTATGAGTGCACTGTGGTGTGGTGTGTTGCTACATACACTGAAGTTGGTGCAAGGGTCTTGTCTCTTCCACTCACCATCTCCCCTGGATTCCACCTTCTTTTGACATATTTCTTTAGCGATGCATATGAACGTTATATATTTATGTTACATTGCCATAAACCATATTTATGCTTGCTGCTATTGTGTATTTATACACTGTTTATTCTGCTAGCGGATCTTTTTGTACTTGTTTTATTGACTTCTATCAGTGTCTGGCCGAGCACTGGTAAAATCTTGGAGGAAGAGTTTTCTTTCTCCTCTAACTGTCCTATGAGGCTGCATGACCCCTGGCCCTCTGTCTGGATAGTGCTGATTGGCCCTGTGCTGATCACATGCACCCTCCCAAAAATAAAAAAATAAAAACTCTCTAGCAATACAACCCAAATTGAATATGTGCAGAGTGCCTCCTAGAGCTCTGTATTATCAGCAGATGGACTGGGGACTGTGGAAATAGGTGAGGATCAAAGAAAACAGGATCAAACAGCCTTTTTTTATAAAATGCAGAGGAATAACCCCTTAAGTTCCATAGTGAGTATAACAAGCATGTTTTACTGCATATACAGACTGATTTTACTGGTGTGGGTTTAGTAACACTTTAAAAGTCAGTTCTCAGTTGTAGGTTAGTGGTTAGAGAGCTTCATTTAGGTGTTAAAGTAGTTGTAAACCTCAGACATGAAATATGAACAAAGCATATTTATTTATAAAAATGCTTTTTGGGAACACAGTCATTACCCGAAGGCCTTGATGCGCTCATAGAACCACAAATACATGTACAGACACATCTCACATTACAGTAAATAACAGTATAAAACCACATAATAACATTAAAAACTAAAACTGCTAATATCTGGAAAAAGGACCAACTCATATATGGCGGCATGTAGTTGCCATTATCCCGTAGTAATTGAAATATTCGAAAAACCTCAGAAATTGGGTGCAATACTATCCGTCATATGAAACCATCACCAGGAATGGGAGGTAAGTTGTAGCAGAAAAGCCGACACGTTTCGAATGCTAGGCATTCTTTGTCAAGGCATATGTAAGCATTACATCTAAAGTAAATCAAAAATATAAATATTAGACATATATATATATAATATAATATACAACAATGTATTATCTACATTTGAGCAGAACCATAGAAAGCATTGGTGCAAGACAACTCACCCATTGTGTTAAAAACGTTGTGCTCAAAAGGGCCCAGGCCACAGATCACCCAGATGGAGTGCCCCAGTATTGCATCGCTTATCTTTTTGTACAAATATGTATTTTTTGATAATTTTGTAATGTTTCTATAATATTTTTTTTGTAATAAATCATTTAATTCTTTTATATATCTTTGAAGTATTGTATGTGTTGCCCACATAATCCCAATTTCTGAGGTTTTTCGAATATTTCAAACTGCTAATATCTAACCCTAATTAGGGCCATACACCTGAAAAAATAATAACGTTTTTAAAAACTTCCTGAACATTAACAAATCCTTCAAGTATAGTGGTAGAGAATTCCAGAATATTGAACCTTGTGCATCCAGAGTCCTCCCTCCACATTTGGTTCTTCTAAACTATATCCCTCTAGTGAGTACGTGTCTCAATCCAGAGCAATACGTGCCATTGCTCTTCTCTGCCTCATTTCTCTACCAGCACGAGCCCCTTCTGACAAGTTTTCCTGATACCAAGAGTTAAAAAAATTAAAAGGGAGGGAGCTCAGGACACTTTTGACTAGTTTTCCTTAAACTAAGAGATAAAAAAGTGACCGGGGAAGAAACTCCAGCACACAGCCTGTGATTGACAGCCTCAGATCTGTTTTTGGATGCTGTGCTGTGAAGAGGGGGGTCCCTTTCCTCCAATCAGCTCTCTGAGCACTTCTTACTGAGATCTGCAGAGTGTAACTTCAGCTCCCCGTCCCTTGCTTTCTGAAATCTCAAGGGTTTACAACCATTTTAAGGTAAATTAATTGCTAACATTTATGTTGGCTTAGTTTTAGGGAAAATATTGATTTGGGGGTCTATTTTATTTTTACATTTTTAAATGTATCTTTCAATATTATTTTTCCTATTAATTTTCAATTATTGTGTTACAAATAAATGTTTAATATAGGATTCACCCCTGACACAGAAGTCATAGAGCAAGGTGGGGGCACAACAGCAGAAGGTTGACTTCAGGATCGCCTCTACAACCTCATCTGAACAGTGCAAAGGAAGAACGGACCCCCCTGACGGTCATTTATTTTTGTATGTAAATTGGAGCTTAAGCTATTGAGCACTACAAACAACAAGTTTTTTTTTTCATAGCAAAGCAGCATAGACATGTAAATGTGTGAAGAAAAGCATAAAGCTGCTGGCGGTTACTATTCAAATAAATTCCTTAAGTTTTCTACAGATTATTAGGAGAACAATCAATTCAATTTTGGCTGTCCTGCAGGAGGATAAAGAAGCAGAATGATCATACCAACTAATGATAAGTAAACCAATCTATGCAAGTCACTATTCATGAGCCACTTCTTACATGTTACGTCTTATGCCCTGTACACGCGATAGGAATTTCCTATGGGCTAAAAACTGAAGTAATTTTCTGTCAGTCTTGCATACACACCGTCAGACTAAATTCCGACCGTCCAAAACGCGGTGACGTAAAACACTACGATGAGCCGAGTAAAATGAAGTTCAATGCTTCTGAGAATGCGTCGACTTGATTCTGAGCATGCGTGTTTTTTTTCTCCGTCGGAGTTCCACACAGAAGATCGGAATTTCCCATAGGATTTTTTCCATCAGAAAAAAATTAAAAATGTTCTATTTCCAGACTCCGACGGAAAAAAAATCCTATGGGGCCCACACACAATAGGAATTTCTGATGAAAAAATTCCATCAGACTTTTTTCATCAGAAATTCCTATCGTGTGTACAAGGCATTATAGAAAATTATCCATAATGGCTGACTAGGGCAGTGGTTTCTGTTCAGTAAGAGATTTCGGTTCATTTTCAGTGTGGGAGAGTGAAAGCCTGCTCCTTTGGTGCTCTAAATGCTGCAAATTTCTGTTTTTAAAACTAGAGTGCAGGAGCCAGGCTTGTTATACTGCATTAGCTTTGAAGATATAGACTAACCACCAGCATGTCTGAGTTTTTGTTTTCACAAGAGACGGACGGGCTGTGTCTGCTGTTTTTGTTACTTTGAAACACTCTGATTACACCTATGACAATTTTAAATCTGAGAAAAATACTATAATAGTATCTAAGAGGTTTTGTTTTGCCCTTTGTATAGGGTTTGCTCTTTGATGTCCTTTTGCTATTAGCCTATAAACTGGAGCTCTGAAGTTCATTGGCACCAGGCACCTGAGCTACATGGCTCTCATCTGCAGGGTGCCCGATGTCACATATTTTTCTTTACTTTATGTGCTTTGCCACCTGATGGCTTCAGTCACTGCCTGCCACCTGTCAGACCTACAACACAAAGTCCAAGAGGAATTTAGAAGCACTTCCCACAGATACAGTATGTGCTACAGGTCTGTCAGGCAAACATGCTGGACAGCAGGGACATAAGCTGCTACTGCTGGTCTGGTGGGTGGCATATAGACTGGCAGGCAGGAAAAGAGGCCAGCAGCTGCCAAAAGCACACAAATTAAAGGAAATAATTTGCAGGAGGTTACAGCATTGGGCACCCACGAACAGATGTAAAGAAATGCCAAGATGAGTACTTTTTGAGAAGGAAGAATAATTTTGCGGGAGCGGTTTTGTCCTAAAGAAGCATTGTATTGGAAGAAGTAAATTGTTATTATTATTATTATAATTGATGATTTATATAGCGCCAACAGTTTGCGCAGCGCTTTACAACATCAGGGAAGACAGTACAATTACAATACAAATTAATACAGGAGGGATGAGAGAGCCCTGCTCCCTAGAGCTTATAATCTAGAAACCAAATATTTTATTTTAACTAGAAAAGCAATTTTTTATTTATTTATAATGAACAATTTTATTTAAAAAATGTATATAACAGGAAAAAATAATAAACCCCAGACATCACATGAGACCAAAACAGCATACAAATGAAACACATAGCTGTAGGAGGTCTAAAGCAGGTCCATAAAAGTTACAGTTGTCAATATCCAATATACTGACATATACAAATTAACTAGGAAAACAGTCATATGATGTAATCCTCATAGTGCCGATCCATTACAGCAAAAAGATTGCTCAGGAATAATACTGGCCCTTAAATAATAGACATCTATCCACTTTAATAATCTCACAGAATATCCAGAAAACAGTAAACAAAGTTGAAGAAAAAGAAAAAAAAAGTTCCTCACACTTGGATACAGAGAGAGAGACAAAATAGAAAGCCAATAGAGGGCCGTGCGACCTTGGGGGGGGGGGGTCTTCTCTCAAGTGCCAAGGCTCCCACACCACATTGTGTTGTTCCACCATACCTGTTAATCGTGCCGTAATTGACTCCATGATCTCCACATATTTTATCCTAGTGTAAAGCTCAAGAGGGATTGGTGGTCAGCGTCTATTCCAGTGAAGAGCTACCAAGCACCGTGCGGCTGTCAAGATGTGGGATACAATTTTTTTTTGCTAGTTTAGTTAACCTGGGGGGAGTAGAAAGGCAGTTTTAATTGGAACAAAACAATAATAGAGAATTAGTGGTACAAGAATATGCATAATATAAGTATATCCAGCAAATACATGATATCCAGGTAGAGGGGATCAGCGAATTCTCAAAGGATAAAAACCCAATATGAAAATCTCACTAGTCACTAGTATGTTGTTTATAAACGAGAAGAAAGGAACGAGAAACGAGAAAGGAAAGTAGAAAAAGGAAAGACAAGACACAAGAAGAGATAAGAGAGAGCAGGGGAAGGAAGATAGGGAAGGAGTGGGGAAGGGATTGGGTCATAAATAACTAAATAAATAGAAGAAGGGAATCTTTGTCTAAGAAGGACCCCCATGCCCTGTTTTACATATTTTTTACCCCTTTGCTTTGCATGCTACATACAACTGATCCTGAGCTTTATGCGTTACTTAATCTTGACCCCTACACTCTGTGCATTACTTAATTTTGACCCCTACACTCTGTGCATTACTTAATCTTGACCCCTACACTCTGTGCATTACTTAATTTTGACCCCTACACTCTGTGCATTACTTAATCTTGACCCCTACACTCTGTGCATTACTTAATCTTGAGCCCTACACTCTGTGCATTACTTAATCTTGAGCCCTACACTCTGCATTACTTAATCTTGACCCCTACAGTCTGTGCATTACTTAATCTTGAGCCCTACACTCTGCATTACTTAATCTTGAGTCCTGCTGTTTTTTGTGTGTTACTTAACACTCGACCTCTCTGCTTTGTGCATTACTTATTCTTGATCAATGTGTTCTGTGCTTTACATGCTCCTGATCCCTTCGCTCTGTTCATTATGCACTCCTGACCCTATCTGTGTTATGTACTTCTGATTTATGCACTCTGCATGCTATGTAATCCTGAACTATGTATTTTGTACTCATGTCCGCTTTGCTTTCTTCTAGTTTTACTCCTGTGCCCTGTGCTCTGTGTGTCATCTAATCCTGAGGCCTGTGCTTTATGCATAACATACTACTGGCTCCTGCCCTCGTCTTTATTTTTTAGTTTTTTTTTAGGTATTGGGATTGTATTGGTGGGGATGCTTAGAGAAGGAATTTGTATGACCCCTATCACTTAACCCTGATCCTTGCACTCTGTGCTTTACATACTCCTGACCCATGCACTCTGTGCACTACTCCTGTCTCCTGCAGTTTGTGCATTTTGTACACATGTCTCCCCCTGTCTGTGTGTCACATACTTCTGACCCCTGCATTCTGTTCATTACTCACTTCTGCTCCTTGCATTTTTTTTAAAGGTAATTTTTACTATGTTTTGCAATACAGTGAACAATCCAAAGAAAGATCGATAAAGAAAACATTAGGATACAATCCTGAAAAGTCCTGACCTTTTATTTTGGGGTTTCCCAGTGTTATAAATGTTTTACTGTGTTGTAAATAAACAATTAACCATTACATGGCAACCTCATTTAAAAGGCATATCATCTAAAACATGAGAAAGAAAAAAATGTGCATGTGCAAATTACCAGGGTGTACGGGGAAGGAGATTAAGGGTTGCCAGATCTCATCAAACTGTTTCACATTCTGTCTAAGCTCATTTGGTGGTTTGCATAGCAGTAGATTGGTGTTGGTCAAGGAAATCCATTCTGCTAGGAAGGGAGGTGGGGTTTGAGGAGGATGATTTTCTTTAACATACGTTGTAGAATAACAGGAATCTTTACACATTATGGGTTTACAAATATTTGGTAGGGTAGTGCCAGCTGACTTCCATGAAGGCAAAAACCTCAGACTAAATAGTGCAAATGCAGTCAAAGGACTCACTTATGTAAGATACTGTATATAAGTGGGGGGGGGGGGGGGCAAACAAAGATATATTGTCAAGAGAAGCAACACATCTCTGTATGAAATAGTGAAAGCTTAAATACAATTGACCAATTATGATCCAAAGTGGTTATAACCCTTCTCTTGTTAAAAAAGTGGTTGTAACCCTAAAAAAAATAAAAAAGAAAGAACCTGATCCTTTACAACAGGATACACGGCATAGTGCTTGTGCTATGTCATTTGTCCCTCTCTATGTTCTAAACAACCTGGTTGATCCTGCCTGTGCTTGTGCCCCCCTGCCTATGCTGACCACAGTAATCAGGGCTGCTGATATCTGAATATCGTGGTCACTTCACATGCCTCATTCATCCCACTGTCTCTTCTTTCTTCCTCTCTCCCCCTCCTTCCCTGCCTGTCAGCTCGAGAGTCTGTGTTATCTATCTCCTTTCCGCCACTCCGGCCGCTATAGCTGATAAAATTACTAGTGAGAAATCCTGTAGTTCCCTCTCTTACATGAAGATATAATGTGCAGTGTGTGTGTTTTTAAAAAAAAAATACTCTGCAAAATACCTTATTTACAGTGCTCACGTGACCTCCCATCGCTTTCCTCCTCTCCTCCCTGCTGATGTCAGCAGGGAAACACAGCCCCTCCCACTGTAGGGCTCAAATTGAGGAAGGAGAGCACCGTCTGGTCACATCGGCGCCCAGCAGTACTGTATATACGTTTTTTTGTGGAATACATTTAAAAAAGCACACACACTGCACATTATATCTTCATGTAAGAGAGTGGATTACAGGATTTGTCATAGGTGACTTTACATCCACTTTAAAAACAGTCTACAGGACAGTAGTAATCACCATAATATACTCCCGAAAACTGCATGGAGGAAAACCAGAGGTGAGAAAAAAAGGGTGGGGGGATTAAGGAAAAGGTAGATATTGGGAGGGAGGAGAGAGAGGGATGAAAAATGGAGAGGGGAAAATGTAAAACAGGATAGTAGATCATGCATTTGTGGACAAAGTCTTCAGTCAAACAACTAATATCAGACATTGGTACACTAAAAGCCCCGGCAAAACTCAATGTGTAAAGAAGGGAGTAAAATGGTATTGACAGGAAAATTCCACTAGTTTCCACCAAAGGGTCCAAGATCTTGTGGGATTCGCAGCGCTCCAAGTGGGGAAGAAGAGCTTCCGAGGGATCCCCTGAGCACCCAGCGGCGCTGTAAATAAAGTATTTTTGACTATAAAGTTACAAACAGAGACTTACTGGATATTATATAATATTTTTATAAAGTTACAAAAGGAGACGCACTGGACACTATATAATCTCTTAGGCCACGTACAAACGAGCAGACAGATTTGTTCAAATTGGGCCGACCGATTTGAACAAATCTGTCTGCTGGGGACATATTGGATTGATCGTGTACACACGATCAAACCAAAATCTCCGCCGCCAGATGGCGCGGTGACGTGGCGGTGACGTTGACGCCGCCACCTCACCACACCAAGAAGAAAAACCATTTGACGCGTGTGCGAGAAGACATGTCTGCTGGTTAGCGTACTAACCAGCAGACATGTCGGGCGGACGGGTTCCCAGCCGACAGATTTCAAAGCATGCTTTGAAATCTGTCGGGTGGCCAAATCCGTCGGCTCGCCCGTACACATGGTCGAATCTGTCTGCTGGGATGGTCGGGCCGACCGTTTCCAGCAGATAGATTTGATTGTGTGTACGCGGCCTTACAAAACGGATTACATATTTTTACATCGACTTTAACTAAGGTTTATTTTTGGGATTAAATACAGGGCTCAAGTCCTGTGGGAATGCGTGGGGACGGAGTCCCTGCACTTTTTTCACAGCAGGAATGCAGTTCCCTTTGCAGGACTAGAGCAGCCGAGAGCAGCCGAGCCAATCCTTCACTAAGCGGCGATGCCCAGCTCGAGTCACTGTGCTTAAAGTTCTTTCTAAATCCCACGATAACTCGCGGCAGACCTCCGCAATGTCTCCTGGGAACAATGACAAAAGCTCCCAGGAGACATTGCGGCATTGAGGAAGTGACGGAATACCCGCACACTACCCGATTAATCCTTATACAGGAAGCGGCCAGTAACATAAAGGATTACTAAGGTACAGTGGATCGAAAAAAAAAAAAAACATGCGGTTTAGTAATTATGCATATGAGCGTATCTTTTTTTTTTGGTGGGGGAGTGGATCTTGGGTGGGAGTTCCCACACTTTTTTCCCCAGCACTTGACCCCTGAATAAATATGTCATAATGATGACTCCTAAGCTGACAGGGAGAGATGGGAGAGAAGACAGGGGACATAGATAAGACATCTGAAAATAAGCCCTGCTGTGTTTTTTGTAGCCAACATTAAAATAAGACCCAGACTTATTTTTGGGGGAAACACGGGATTAACATGTTAAAAGTCAAAGGATAGTTCTGTGCTTTTAAAGATATTGCTGTATGTAGAGACAGAAAGCACATGTCAAACAAATTAAAAGACTGAACTTTATTTCAGCTACAAATCATGTATATTTTCTCTTCATGAGAAATCACGATCCATTTTATTCCATCTTTGCAAGGGCAGATCTATGGAAAGTGGCATAGATCAAGGTCTAATGCCGCGTACACACGGTCGTTTTTTGCGATGAAAAAAAAACGACGTTTTTTGTGAAGTAAAAAACGACGTTTTTGAAACGTCACTTTCAAAGACGATGTTGCATACACACCATCGTTTTTTTTCACAAAAAACGAGGTTACGTTCACCACACTTTTCCATTGAAGCTCGCTTCATAACTAGCTTCTGGGCATGCGCGGGTTGAAAAACGTCGTTTTAAAAGACGTTTTTGCTACACACGGTGACTTTTTGTGAAACAAAAAACGACGTTTTGAAAAACGACACAAAAAATTCAAGCATGTTGGAATTTTTTTTTGGTCGTTTTTTTTAAGACAAAAAACGACGTTTTGCCCACACACGATCAATTTAAATGACGTTTTAAAAAACGTCGTTTTTTTTCATCGCAAAAAACGACCGTGTGTACGCGGCATTAGACAGCACACTCACTTTTCTTTCATCACTTTTTAATTTATATTTTTATTGGAGAACAAGAAATCATCAGATCACAAAATTACTATAATGACATTTGTTAACATGAACTGAGCAATTATTTACAATCACTGGCTTTGGTATGAACATAGCTATTCAGGAAAACAGAATGTTGTATAGACAGTATTTGTTTTGCATTTAGGTACAAACACTCTGATACATGTCATATCTTTTTATGAGATTTTTGAGGAAAAATATTACTGTATTTATTTTTATATATAATTTGACTTGTTGAACATTGGGTGCTGAATCAAAGGAATAGATAGGGGCATCTCGGTTATTAACAAGATGTAAAGTGTGCACTTCAAATTTATTCAACCATCCACTATAATTTGCCATGGCATTTTAAGAATGATATGTTTCATAGTCACAAAATGGTGGATGATGTTTTGAGGTTGTTTGAAATAAAACTGCAATTTTTAGTATAGAGGCGATTCAGTTCGCATGTGCCGCGCTATACAAGTTTTCATTCATTCATTCATTCATTCAAAAAAGGGTGTACTGGATTGACATTTTGGGGTTGATTTATTAAGGCCCCTTTCACACATGCGGACCGTATGTCCGCTTTTTCATCCATCCGTTTACAGATGAAAAAGGGGCATACATTGATCCCAATGAGACAGCGGATGAACATCCGCTGACACCCGATCTCATCAGTGTCCGCAATCCTTCGATTCTGCAGACGGAGGAAAACCCTATTTTCCATCCGTCTGCAGAGCGCATCGGGTGAACATGGACAGGCGGTCTGTGTTCATCTGTTCCCCCCATAGGGGAGAGCGGAGATCTGACAGGGTGGTCCTTGCACAGTGTGCAGGGACCGCCCTGTCATCCCCTGGCTCAGAGGGGATCAGCGAAGCGGATCATCACGGATCCGTCCCGTGTGAAAGGGCCCTAAAGAAAATGGTT
Organism: Rana kukunoris; assembly: GCA_029574335.1. Taxonomy (NCBI): domain Eukaryota; kingdom Metazoa; phylum Chordata; class Amphibia; order Anura; family Ranidae; genus Rana; species Rana kukunoris. The sequence goes on from CM056049.1 coordinate 247,656,330, forward strand.
GTTTACTTTGCAAGGAAATCCTCCCTAGAGTTTAGTGAATAAGGTGAAGTTTCACTTTGCAAAGAATACCCCATCACATACAAGGAACAATTAAAGATGTCCAGGTTTGCCACATTTTACATAGTTACATTGTTCTAGCTTAGACCAATGATGCCCAAAAAATGAATAAACCAAATAAATCTGGTTAACAAAAATATATACTGCAAAAAGTGTCCATAAAAGTCCATAATCGGTGACTTCAAAATAAAGTGCCAAAAAAGTGACCAGTTTAAATCCTTCTAAAGTGAATCAGTGTGCTCCATGCAGGATAGTGCCACTCAACGTGCTCTCCAGTGGTCCCAGTAGTCCCTTCATATACACTGAGACTCAGCAGACATTATGACCCAGGAGAATGAATGGGTCTAATAGCGCTTGTTTCAAGCAACCAGGACCATCTGCTCCACCTGTCACTGCTCCCAGATGTACATAGTGGCCAGCTCATGCAAGGGTTAAGGAACCACAGAACCAGATCATTGCACAATCAGTTTGTTCAAATTTCACATCACATCCACAAAGTAGGTAAAGTAACACTCACATATTTTGGTGAACAGACTGGCACCCAGCAAATTTCAGCAATGCTTTGAGGTTAGTAAGCTGGCCGTGCAACAGGGTGGAGGAGTCCGAAGAGCTGAGAGAGACAGGTAATCTGGGTGAGCTGAGAGGCCAAGGTCCAGGTCCTATGTAGTGGTACTGCTAAAGAGAGGAAGCCAAGTGGCTTGATATTATTTTTGCTATGCCTGTTTTGCTGCTGAAAAACCCCTGTGTGGGCAACTACTCTTCTATTGAACTTTGATTTTGTTTAATAAAATTGGTCTGACAAACCACAAAACAAGCAAACAAAACAGTTCAAACTGGTATGGACTCACTATAAATAGTTGTTAAATACCATATACTGTATATTAGACTGTATTTAAGTGATTATAAAGTCGCATATATTAATTACTTTGATTCTCTCTGTTTTAGGTCCCTGTTCAGTACAGTGTATGTGTTTTCCTAAAATTATAATTGCTAAATACCTTGTTTGAGTCCTGCTGTGAAGAGAGCACATTGAGAAGGACTCAGATTCCCCTATGATGAAGGAAAGCTGGCAGAGGGAGGTCACATGTCTGCACAGCAGTGCTCTGCAAAGAAGGTATTTAGCATTATTATTTCAGGAAAACACACACACTGTACTGAACGGGGACCTAAAACAGAGAGGATTAAGCTAATTAATACATGCTTTTTTGCTTTACAAAACACTGGAGCCGCCACAGGGAATAGAACTACACGGAGAGGAGAGAAGAGAAGAGAAGAGGGGAAGGGTGGGGAGGAGATTGGCTCCCACACAGACTACAAAAGAGACAGGGAGAGAGGGAGGGGGGGAGATGCAGAGATGCTGAGGAGATAGCTGGATGACGGAGTCATGTAAACTGACCACACTATCAGAGATCAGAAGCCTTGATAATTGTGGTCAGATTACAGAGGGGAAGACAGAAACAGGCAGGATCAGCCAGGTACCGTACAACATAGAAAGGGACAATTGACCTGGCAAAAGCACTGTGCTATATGTTGTATCTTAAAGGGACAGGAGCATTTTTTTTTTAGGGTTAAAGCCACTTTAAGCTGCCCTTTGGAAGTCCTGACCACAGCTCTTACACATATGAAAGTAGTATGGGTTTTCCATACTCCTACATGCCCCCTTCACAGTGCTCCAATCAACAATGCTCATGATTCCTATGCAACACTTTTGAGTTTCTACACATGGCCGCTTAGTACATTTAAACACACACACAGTAGTAAAAAATGCCATATCCTTACTTGTCATGCAGCCTGACTATCTGCAGTCATTAAAGTTATATGAAACTGAGGTGAACTGTTAACCACTTTCTAGATCGCAATGTGGAGTGAGGCAGAGGTATGAGTGATTAAACATACCCTACATTTCCACTGGCATCTAGAAAGATCTGTAACTTCAAACACATTTTCTCATTATATATCTCTATGAGGAATCAGACATCAGTAATCATTTATAACAACATATGCCTTCAGGCAGTCAGGAAGATTATTCCCACTTTCAATGTCTTATAGCACTCACTGTTTAATAACATACATTTCTTTCATGAAAACATTGCAGAAAAACATTAAGGACAGACCTTTTAGTTGCTGAGCAGACGGGCAATACATTTCATGGAGAAAAGTCGCAATGGGAAAAAAGGGCTGTGCACTTTATTTCTGTATTCTTGCACGTGGCCTCATGTCAAATATGCCCACAATGTTGCTAGTTTTGTTTCTTTGCATTACCAGCTTACAGGCAGCTCTTGAGCTAAAAGTCGAGTGAAGTGATCTCCCATTCATGTAATGTTTATATTGATTCTCTGTTGGGTCAAATACAGATCTGGGGTTAGTTCAAATGGGTAAAGCTTTGATATCTCTAGAGGCTTAAAAATTGGAAGATCTGCTCAAATTTACAAGGTAGAGATTTTGCCACGTTTAACCACCTCAAAGCACTTTCACCCCCTTCCTACCAAGGCCGTTTTTTTAGCTTTCAGTGTTGACACATTTTGAATGACAATTACCCAGTCATACAGCACTGTACCCCAAATTAATTTAGTATTATATTTTGAGACAGGTAGAGCTTTCTTTGGGTGGTATTTAATCACCACTACTTTTTTTATTTCGTTGCTATATACGCAAAAAAATGCTGAACATTTTGAGAAAACATGTTTTTGTTATATTAATATGTAAATAATATTTCTAAATTTAGGCCAAAATGTATTGTGTTGCATTCATTTGGTAAAAATAGCCCAAATCCTTAATTTGGTAAAAATAGCCCAAATCCTTTGTTTGGTAAAAATAACCCAAATGCTTCATTTGGTAAACATAATCAAAATCCAAAAAGTTTACAAAATATGGCATACATTTTTGAAAAGTATTCAATTGTGATGTAATCACTGACTATTTTCTTGAGGACCTAGAATACCAAGACAGTACCAATATCCCCATAATGACCCCCTTTCTTTTTCTTTTTTTTTTTTTTTTTTTTTTTTTTTCAAGTAATTTTTTTTTGTCATAATTTTTTGGAAAATTAAGAATTTTTTTCCCCCCACAAAGTTGTAATTTTAACAAGTTATTTCTCACACACATAGGCATACTTATCATTTCATCCCAAAAGACATTCTGTTATCCCTCTCAAGTATGGAGATACCATATATGTGAGACTTTTTCACAGCTTAAAGCGGAGTTCCACCCTTAAAATCACTTTGTTTCATTACATCCAGCATACTGGCGTCAGCGGCAGTATGCTGGTTTTTTTTTTTAATGCACGTACTTACTTTATATAAAATCATTGAATTTCAGGCGCACCGCGGAATGTCACCGCTATAAGGCGTCACGCCTTCCAGAAACAGCCGATTAGCATTCGGCTTTTCTCGGCGCCTGCGCACAGACCCAGGAGCTGACTGCGCAGGCGCCGTATATAGCCGCGTCACGCCCTCCGAAAAAACCCGAACTAGGACCGGCTATTTTCGGCGCCTGCGCAGTCAGCTCCTGGGTCTGTGCGCAGGCGCCGAGAAAAGCCGAATGCTAATCGGCTGTTTCCGGAAGGCGTGACGCCTTATAGCGGCGACATTCCGCGGTGCGCCTGAAATTCAATGATTTTATATAAAGTAAGTACGTGCATTAAAAAAAAAAAAAAACAGCATACTGGCGCTGACGCCAGTATGCTGGATGTAATGAAACAAAGTAATTTTAAGGGTGGAACTCCGCTTTAAACGCATATCAGGGCCAAAAATCCAAGGGGCAAACTTAACCACCTGTCCACCGCCCACCGTCAAATGACGGCGGGCGGAGGACTCCATTGTTCTGACTTTTTAAAGCCGCGGGCAGGCGCGCACCCGCCGCTCTGCGGGGATCCCGTGCGAGTGCCCGGCGGCAACGATCGCCGCCGGGCACACGCGATTGCCCAGTAACTGAGCGGGGACCTGGAGCTCTGTGTGTAAACACAGAGCTGCACGTCCCAGTCAGGGAGAGAGGAGAGCGGTTGTGTCCCTTGTACATAGGGACACAATCGGTCACCTCCCCCAGTCACCCCCCCCTCCCCCTACAGTTAGAACACTCATAGGACACACATTTAACCCCTTCCCCGCCCCCTAGTGGTTAACCCCTTCACTTCCAGTCACATTTATACAGTAATCAATGCATATTTATAGCATTGTTCACTGTATAAATGTAAATGGTCCCAAAAATGTCACAAAAGTGTCCGAAGTGTCCGCCATAACGTCGCAGTCCCAATAAAAAAATTGCAGATCGCCGCTATTAATAGTAAAAAAAAAAAATAATGCCATAAACTATCCCCTATTTTGTAAACACTATACATTTTGCGCAAACCAATCGATAAACGCTTATTGTATTTTTTTTTACCAAAAATATGTAGAAGAATACGTATCGGCCTAAACTGAGGAAAAAAATATTTTTTTTTATATATTTTTGGGGTTATTTATTAGAGCAAAAAGTAAAAAATATTGCATTTTTTTCAAAATTGACGCTCTATTTTTGTTTATAGCGCAAAAAATAAAAACCGCAGAGGTGATCAAATACCACCAAAAGAAAGCTCTATTTGTGGGAAAAAAAGGACGCCAATTTTGTTTGGGAGCCACGTCGCACGACCGCGCAATTGTTAGTTAAAGCAACCCAGTGCCGGAAGCTTAAATTTCGTCTGGGCAGGAAGGGGGTGTAGGTGCACAGTAGGCAAGTGGTTAAGGAGCATAAATTAAGCATGACTTGTACATCAAATTTTCTGACTACCTATCACATTTTTGGAGGCCCTGGAGCACTAGGACAATGGAAACACCCAAAAAATTACCAAATTTTGGAAAGCAAACACTGTAAGGTATCTTCTGAAAGGCATAGTGAGTCTTTTGAAAATGATTTTTTTTTGCCACAAATTTTTGGAAAATTAAGGAAAGAAAGTTTTTTTTTTTTTTACACAGTTGTCAATTAATAAGATATTTCTAACACACATCATAGGCATACCCAGAATTATACCCCAAAGCACATTCTGCTACTCCTCCCAAGTATGGTAACACCCAGAGCTTTTTTTCTCAGAAAATAGGTGCAGGAACTCAACCACGACCCGTTCAGATTTCACAAACAGTAGAAGGGTCTTAAAGGGGCATTAAATACCAGAATTGCATTACATACAGTGTGCAGAGTTCAGGGGGTTACAAAGCAGTCACTTGTAAACACAGAAACCAGACTTCTGTGTTCACAAGTGATTGTGGTGAGCGGGCACCAAAGGGTCTGAGCCAAAGGTGGTGGAACTGAGTTCCACCAAGTTCCCCCAGAAAAAAAGCCCTGGTAACACCACATGTGTGAGACTTTTTCGCAGCTTAGATACATAGGGTGCACAAAATCCATTCAGTTCAGGCGCTCTAGGGGCATACATTACACATCTAATTTCCTGACTACCTATCACATTTGTTGAGGCATTGGAGCACCAGGACAGTAGCAATAATCCACTAATTATTAGAGGATTATTGCTACTGTCCTGGTGCTCCATGACCTCAATAAGGAAGCCAGCTTCTTGGTTAACATACATTATTTTATTTCTTTATTATAGTAAATATGGCTTCACATGGATTCCTCAGGTGGCTTCCCCAGAGCCCACAGCTCCACTGCCCTCCATTTCTCCCTTGAAACCAGGAAGTGAGGAGAGCATTGCTGGAGTGATGCAATAGAGTAAAATAAACGTTTAGGGATGGGGGTGTATTTTACCTTATTCCTGAAAGTGCATTAAGGTAAAAAAAAATGACTTTAGTACCACTTTAACTACAACCAACTTTGTTTTAGTTTTGGATAGAGTGGGGCAGATTGAATTTTTCCATGTTGCAGATTAATTTAAAATCAGTGTTGACCATTCTTTTCAATGGGTCTGCATGTGAGAAGATATGAAAATGCTGCACATCCTATTAAAAAAAAAAAAAGCTGCAAAGCATATATGTGAAATAAGCACATAATAGTAAATGGGGCTTTTAGTTGAAGTGCACTTTCATGCAATAAGATACGTTAATGCAGAAAAAATAGGCAGTATAAACAAGTCTTAGTGAAAGTTGAATGGATTTTCCCCCCTCACTAGATGTTGTTCGAGCTGTTAACTATTTGTTGGCTGCAAATGAAAAAAAGGTCCTAATATTGGGAAGAAAAGGCAACAATCTCTTGGGTCACATGAATGTGGACAACAATTATCTGATAATTCCTCTATAATGACTGATATTTAAGTATACAAATGATTCAGAAAATACACAATATTGGATAGGATACACAATTAATAGGTTTATCAGAAAAGTGGTGTAATATTAAAAATTTAGGTTTGGTGCTATGAAGTGATGATTCCTTTATATGTAATGGCCTCATATTCCAGTCAAAATGGCGGTAAATTGTGACTGACTTCAGCACTTGCTCACTGCAGAGTAATCACTGATTATATGTTGTGGGATTTCAGTTATGTCTTTATTAGCTCTCTCAGATTTCTACTTAATGATAAAAGAACCAATTAATATTTAACTAAAAATCAGTCATTGACATGCAAATCCAAAGGATAAGCAAGCCTTTCTTCTAGTTTATAGATGATGGTAGGATGTATTTGGGAAGCTTTGAAAGTTAAAAAGTATAAAATAATCAAAAGAACCAGCGTTTGTATATGTGTATCTCATAGGGACGCTTTACACTGATCTGCAGCCCAAACTGCTGCTGTCTGCACACCATTTTGATCTGTAGAACCGTGCAGCAGGAGAGAGTATGATATGTGTTTTATTGCATTACACAGACTATTTTTTTAATAAACTTGATTTGAAGTGTACAATGTGACACTTCATTCATGTCACTGCACTTGCACTGCAAACATATTTCTTAACTGCTTAAGGACCGGCCCTTGTAAATTTACTGCAGCAGGGCGTCCCTTCAAGTCAGAGCTGTATCCTGGCCTAGGCCAACAAGGCCCAGGCCTAGGGCAGCACTTTGCAGGGGGGCAGCACGAAAAGAGTCCCCGCCGGCTTGCGCTACACTGTTAGGAAAATTAGTCTAACGCCCCCAAAAAAGTGGCCGCGCTGCTTCTGGTATGCGGGTGGCCGGCATTCCGCAACTGTGGGGGTGGGGCGCTTCCAATTTTGAGTGTTTTATCATCCTGGACCACAAACCTTAATTACTGTGCTATATATTTCTGCTGCACCATCTACTTAAAGTAGAACTATAGGCAACACTTTTTTTTCCATTTTGGGTAGAGTAATGGAGGGTTATAGCCTGTCAGTTTATTTTTTACCATCCCTGTCCCATTGCGAAGATTTCCATTGCTCCATTGCCCCCCCCCCCAGGCCCCCCCAGGCCCTCAGAACTAATGTCCTCACTCGAAAATTTCAGGGCGGGTCTTAAACAACACAGGGTGTGGCCTTAACAGGAAGGGGTGTGTCATATTTAAATTAGGGGGTGCACAAGTTTAGTCAGGCCTAGGGCAGCACACAACCTAAATACACCTCTGCTTCAAGTGGTTGTAAACCTTTTTGTGTCACTTTTACCTATAGGTAAGCCTATAATAAGTGCACCAATGATGTCATTGTTGCATGCGCTGTGAAGAAACGTCTCTCTGTCCCGTTTCTTTACTAGCAGGTGCTGTGACTGACGGTTCCCGCATGCATATATGGGAGTGATGTCACGTGACTCCAGACAGTCACAGAGCTGAAAGCCCGCAGCCCCGGAAGGAAGAGGGGCGAAGATGGATACGGCCTCCAGCAGGGACATCACAGGCTTCATTTGCAAGTAAGTGCCACATAATGGGCTTACCTGCAGCAGGGTCAGACTACAATGTTGCCTTTAAATACAAACTTAAAGTGATTGTAAACGATCACCTTGTAAAACAATCTATTCAGTTTAACCACTTAAGGACCGCTGCACGACTATGTACGTCCACAAAAAGCAGTACAGGCAGATGGGCGTACTAGTACGTCCCTGCCTTCTAGCGGGTCGGGGGTCTGATCGGGACACCCTCCGCTACATGCGGCGGTCGGTAAGTGTCTGGGAGCGATCCGGGAAAAGGGGGCGGCTGTTCGGTTTTGTCCGCCCCCTCGCGATCACTCCCAGCGAATCGGCTCCCCCCCCCGCTCTGCACTTCCTCTGCCTGTGTAATGTAAACACTGGCAGAGGAAGTGATGTCAATCTCCTCTCGGCGGTATTTTCCATCCGGCGAGAGGAGAGAAGACATCACACAGTAAGTCGCACAACACTACACTGACACCACACACAAAGGCACATTTTACCCCTTCCGATCACCCCCCCCCCAGCCCCCGATCACAGTGTCACTAATAGCAGTGATCATATATTTACTGATCACTGCATTTAGTGTCAGTGTGACAGTTAGTGTCCAGGGTAGCCCCCTACCCCCCCCTAATAAAGGTTTAACCCCTTGATCACCACCCTAGTTAGCCCTTTCACCCCCTATTGCCAGTGTCACTAAGCGATCGGTTTTCTGATCGCTGTATTAGTGTCACTGTTGCCGCTAGGTAGCTATTTTTTTTTTATATTGTGATTTTTTTTTACTAAAGACATGTGGCTGAATACATTGTGGCCTAAATGTTTGACTAAAATTTAGTTTATAACAAGTAGAAAATATCATTTGTTTTCAAAATTTTCGGTCTTTTTCCATTTATATCGCAAAAAAAAAAAAAAAATTGCAGAGACAATCAGATACCATCAAAAGAAAGCTCTATTTGTGGGAAGAAAAGGACGCAAATTTTGTTTGGGAGCCACGCCGCACGACCGCACAATTGTCTGTTAAAGCGACGCAGTGCCGAATTGTAAAAACACTTTTGGGCATTTAGCAGCGTATTGGTTCAGGGCTTAAGTGGTTAAAATAGAAATGAAAGGCAAAACATTTGTGTATAGATATAAAAAAAAAAAAAAAACATTACAAATACCTTTTTTCCCTTTTTTTTATAAGTGATCTCAATCCTTCTGTTTTCAGCTGCGTAAGAGCTGGGGGGAAGAGAAGCAGCAGCACACTGAACTTCCCAGTAAATGGCTGTGCAGGAAGGTGTGGCTGGGCAAGTCTGATCATTGGAGGATTGGAGGGGAGCAGGCTGAGTTCCCAGCATAGTTATACACAACTAACTATGGTGTGTTCTCCTGCCTAGTGTGGCCAGTTTTTAATAGGAAAGCAGAGGGACTGGCAGGAACAACAGGGATTTCACACAAAGAAAGCAATACAAAGAGAACAGGATCGTTTTTCATAAATCTACATGGTACAGCAGGAACATATCAGGAATATGAAATGTCTGTGTATGCAATAAAGCACGCTTGCTGTGGATACTCTCTGTGGATCCTAAGGGGTTAATCCTCTGTGTTGTGTAAAAAGGCTGTTTGATCCTGTCTTCTCTGATTTCCGCTTCTTTCATTTTCCCCAATCCATCTCCTGATAAGCCAGATGCTAGGGGAAAAGCTGCACATGCTCAGTTTGGTGTGTATTACTAAAAAATGTTAGTTTTTCTTGAAAGAGAGGATGTGATCAGCACATGGCCAATCAGCTTTGTCCAGTTAAAGCAGAATGAAATCTCCTTCTACAAGCTTTAACCAGACACTGACAGAAGTCACAAGACTGTTATTTACTGCTGATGAGAAAAACTTTTTAGCAGTTTATATTTACTAAAACTATTGCATTTCCATGCTCTGTGTAATGTGGGAGACCAGATATATATGAATACAGGGTCCTGGGTTTAGTAACTCTTTAAAAACATGTAATTATACAATCCTTCTTGAATCACAATTAAACCCCAAAAGGAGTTATTAACACCCCCTACCCAGTTAGTACATGCCAGCCCAATAAGCAAAATAAAAATCTGCTTGAGGTTGATTGATTCTGCAGGCTAAGATTTAAAAGTATCTAACAAATGTTTTCAATTTTATATATATTAGGGAAGGATTAGAACCTGTCAAGTTTTTATTGCTGTGTGCCCATTGGGGATTTTCACTTTTGTTACTTTGTCCTAGTGACAATTTTGTTGACAAATCTAACATCGGAATTGTTACCAGAACAGGAATACAGGGGAAATCTTCCAATGGGAAAATTTGTTCTGGTGAAAACTAACAGCACATTGAAGATAGGTCGTCGGCTTCTCCTACTGGCTAATCCGGTTTCCTCTCATCCTGGCCAATCCAATCCTGATTGACTGGGAGGAGAAGCAGGAAGACAATAGCGAAACTTGTCAAGTGGGTTGGCTCAGAGCGCAGCCCACCCATTTTGAAGCCAATTAGAGCCTCAGGCTCTAATCACATGCTTCTAAGAAAAAAAAGAACAAACCCTATAGAGATTAATGTGTCTGGCTCCCTGCATTGAGATTAGGGGTGGGACACATAAAGATTAGGGGTGCAGCGCCCCTGCGCCCTGTATGAGAAGCCACCACTGCTATAAAGTTAGACATAAAAAGCAAAATATCTTTAGACTCTAGATCTGCACTGTCGGTTATTGTATTCAAGCTGTTACAGGCAGTGCAGTTTCCTACAATACCCAAACAGTGACTGAATCTGATTGATGCAGGTCTTGTTTGGCATCCAAGTGGCCATTTTAACACAGTCTATGCAAGGTCACCATTAGGACCCCCCTCCCTTATACATCTATTGCTGAAATGTATGTAAACAGGATGTACCTGCAAAGAGACTAGAGGTGATCAGCAGCACTGACATACAACTGTTAGCACTACTTACCTTCCACATTCCAGCGCTGCTTTTGCCTCTCTGGTGGATGTTTGTGTGCACTACAGGGTATTACTCAGAGTGTCATGGCCACATCCAATCAGAGCCTGCCCTGACCACTGGTGTTTATCCTGACCTTTCATGCCCACAATCCGCCCTGACCTCTGGATTACCGCTGGTGTCCTCCAATTGGTGGCCTTTGGGGTGACGATTTGGGGTCAGCATGCATGTAAGTCCAAACCATTCGGCAGGTGGGCCCTGGTAAATACCAGTTGGCTCTCAGTCTCAGCACCCTGGGGGATCCTGCATCACCTCCTACTCCTGCGAGTCTTGATTCAACTACCATGGCTTCTCCATTCCAGTGTGATCCTGATACAGTTCTAGGACATCCCTCTCCCAGTGGTCTCCAGTGTGGTTCCTACGTCACAGTTCCAGTTTCTTGGGTCTAATCTGTTGTGTGGTGCTCTGCCTTGAACTGACTTCAGGCTACACTTGTCAGCTAAAGATGGGTATACACAAATACATTATTTTCATTCAACCAGTGGCCTGAACAAAAATAATCAAACAGATTCCTCAATCTACGCTTTACAATTTCCACCTGACTCCTTTGATTTTTAATCAAAGGATGTTGGGTGAGAGGCAGCCAACAGGGCCACCCACATATCGAGAAAGAATGCTTTTGGTAGAATATTTAGGTAAACATTTAAATGTTAGGTTAAATGTTCCTTTAGTTCAGAGGTCTCCAAACATTTTTTAACAAAGGGCCAATTTACTGTCCTTCAGACTTTCAGAGGGCTGGACTGTAACCATTGGAAAAGATCCTGACATCAGTGGGAAAAAAACAGTGCCACATCTTTGGTGTCAGTGGGAAGAATTGTGCTCCATCATCGGTGCCAGTGGCAGAAATCGTGCTCCATCATTGGTGTTAGTGGGAGGAATTGCACCCCTTTGTGGTGTCATTGGGAGGAATTTCACACCTTCATTGATGTCACTGGGAGGAATTGTGTCCCATTGTTTATGTCATTGGGAGGAACTGTGCCCATTCATTATTGTCAGTAGGAGGATTTGAGCCCCTTATTGTTGTCAGTGAGGGGAATTATGCCCTATTATTGGTATCAGTAAATTAAATAGTGCCTCAAGGGCCGAATAAAAGCAAGCAAAGGGCCGTGATTTAGAGAACACTGCTTTAGTGGGAGGATTTTTTTTGTGGATTTAAAAAAAATAAAAAATATTCATACTTTTCTGTTCTGTAGCATGTCCCTCAAATTGGTGATCTCTTGGAGAAAAAAGGCTCAAGCTGAATTTTCTGCATCACAGAACTGTATCTGCTGTCTTAGTAGTTCAATCTGATGGCCTATATGTCAGTAGTTCAATCTGATGGCCCCTTTGTCAGTAGTTCAATCTGATGCCCCCTATGTCAGTACTTCAATCTGATGACCCCTTTGTCAGTAGTTCAATCTGATGCCCCCTATGTCAGTACTTCAATCTGATGCCCCCTTTGTCAGTAGTTCAATCTGATGCCCCCTATGTCAGCAGTTCAATCTTATGGCCCCTATGTCAGTAGTTCAATCTGATGGCCCCTATGTCAGTAGTTCAATCTGATGGCCCCTATGTCAGTACCGATTTTTCTGATGGCTTTACTCTGCAAGGGAGCGAAGATCTGAAGAAATGGTGGGATCTGAAAGTAAAAACTTTTTTCTAGGTATTTTTTTTTTAATAGACAAAAGATTTCCTTTAAATAAATTGTTAAAGGTGTTCATGTTGACCAAGGCTCCTCTGGGTACCATTTGCTCTGATTACAAACTTTATTAGCACTCACTCCTGTGTCTTGGCTTCCTCTTGGGACATAATAGAACAAAGTGCAGTGGACATGCTGGCTAAATTACAGACTTTAGAGAGCATTTTTTTCCCTTTAACTAACAAGTAACATTTCATCTTCAACAGGAGGGGTTACTTCTAGTTTTAAGGGGGAATGGGAACAGAACTTTTTGACAGACTCATTATCATCATCCAATATTGTACAAGATGAACTGTTTCCATGGAGATCCCAAAGTGCTCAGACTGAGGAGCTTTTCTCTACACAGTAACCAGTAATGAAGATTCATGCTGGGTGTAAGTGCTTGTGTCTCTCTTATGATGTATGTTCACCTTCTGCCATAAATCCACAGATGTCCCACACACTATCCAGAACCCACAGGGAGCCGCTGGCGCTCAAATACCTGACTGCATACATGACTACATGCTCGGTGCAATTAATAAAAAACAATCTATTGGCGGTGGAAGAGTTTAGTACAGTGCTAGAATTTCCCTTGCCATGAAATGGACAGTAAAAATGATCCAGGGTATACAAAAAATTTATTGGCAATATTTATTTGAGCTGCCATTTTTTATTTGGGGGACGTAAAAATAAAAATAGCTTACAGAGCGTAAAATACAATGACTAATTTACAGTTTTAATAGAAAAGCACTTTTTTTTCAAACAATTGTTATACAATATGCACCCTTCAGTTTTGTGAGTAAAGTTATTTTACCTGCTGGCAAACTTTGGTCATGATTTTGTACTTTTTTGCTGGGAAATATAGCTCCCATTACTTTATGAAGGTTTATGAAGGTTTATACGTACAGTATATTATTAAATATACTGCTGTAGAATTTGGATATACATTCTGTCAGAAACCAGACATATGTTTAAAATTCTAAATGAACAATTTGGAAATTTTGGGAAAGGAAAAGGCTATATTTTAAAGAATGGGTTTTGAGAATAGAAAAAAAAATACATTAACCACTTAAGACCCGGACCAAAATGCAGGTAAAGGACCTTGCCCCTTTTTGCGATTCGGCACTGCGTCGCTTTAACAGACAATTACGCGGTCGTGCGATGTGGCTCTCAAACAAAATTGGCGTCCTTTTTTCCCCACAAATAGAGCTTTCTTTTGGTGGTATTTGATCACCTCTGCGGTTTTTATTTTTTGCGCTATAAACAAAAATAGAGCGACAATTTAAAAAAAAATGGAAAATTGTATCAAATACTTACCGTAATTTTCCTTTCCTGATGCCAAGACATGGCAGCATACCTATGATATAGCCCCGCCCCTATATCCACCCACAGGACACGTGATAACTCTCTATAAAACTCTGACTGAGAGCTACCTCCCCCATTCTCCGTATAAAGTACAAAAGATCAGAGGGAGGGTTCGTATGCTGCCATGTCTTGGCATCAGGAAAGGAAAATTACGGTAAGTATTTGATACAATTTTCCATTTTTCTGACGCCAGACATGGCAGCATACCTATGATACATGAAGAGCCTTCTAGAGGGAGGGTTTAATGCTGTAACTTAAGACAAAGAAGCTTGGATAAACTTCCTCCCAAACTCTACCGTAGTAAGAGCTGCTAGATCCACCCTGTGGTGTATTAAGAACATATAATGTGATGACCAGCTAGCCTCTTTGCAGACTGTCTACAGAGACAACCCTGCCTGTGCTATCCAAAAAGATGACATCACCCTGGTTGAGCGATGAGCTCTAACCATCTCTGGAGGATCCTTACTGGCTCCACATGCCCAGTGAGTATTTTCACGATTCAGGCCGAGATGGTTCGGGCTGAAGCCACTTACTCTTTAAATCTTAATCATTCTGAATGTAGAAGTAGCCTGAGATGGACATTCCAAAGTCCTCAAAGCCTAACTTGAGCAAATCGGCATCTGATTGCACTGGGAAGGCTGGAAGCACCCATTCACTGGAAAGACAAAACATGGATGTCACGCTTTGGAACAAAAAGATCTCAGCCCAACCCTGTCTCGGAAGAACATGGAATGAGGTTCTGCCGCCCCAGATTTTGGAGTCGACGCACTTTCCCCCCGAAATCAAGGCTAATAAAAAGTCGATTTTAAGGAGATCTCCCATAAAGAGCAGTCTTCTGTCAAGAGTACAATGAGGGTTTGCTAGAAAATTGAGGACTACTGCCAGGTCCCATTAAAAGGAAACCTATTTCTCTTGGGAAGGCACGGTCCAAGTACCTCTCATGAAGTGATCCATCAGCAGGTTTGCTGCCCATTTTTTTTTTGGGGGGAAAAAAGCCAAGATGGCAGAAATTTTCACCTTAAGCAAACTGAGCTCCAAATCCAATTCAGATTGTAGAAAAGACAGGATTTGAGATAAACACAAGAGTCAAACTGATGCCCAGCTGCAAAGCTTGTGGGCCTAATCCATACTCTTAGATTAGCATCGATTGATCCCTTCAAAGAACTCTGCAGAGTTCTAATCCCTCTGGAAAACATCTGGAAAAACTCTTGTAACCAATGCCTTACAATTTTTGCTAAATTTTTGATGGGTTGCCGATGTAGTGCTCCCTAGATAAGAGGAGATTGAGGATTCACAGGCATAATTGCTGTGCACAAGCTGATATTTTTGCCAGAGAGACCCATGGTCTGTGAGGCCAGTAAGGAAAACCTGTGAGGTTTGTTCAAAGCTCAAAATTTCTGGATTAAAAATTCCTGGAGGGAAGGTTGGGCCAGTTGCCCAACCCAAGGCTTGGTAAAGGCATCCTGTCCTACTGATGGATGAGAGTAGCGCGTGAGAGGACCTTTGTTCCCCTTGTAGCAGGCCGATGAGGCAAAACAGATCCAGTTGTGCGAACCATCCAACTCGTGGATTTATCCCTTGGAACACTTCAGGGTGAAGGGACCATTCGTTGGGATCCTTGAATTGCCCGGTTTATAGACAATCCGCTTCCAAATTCTGATAGGCTGGAAGATACATGGCAGATATTATGGCCCTCAAATCTGGGAGATATTGCTGGGCCAAAGTCAGGATTGGTTTCCACCTCTCCCAGGATAGGGACTGGCTGTGCATGTCACCTTGTCGCTGTTATATGGGACTGCTGCGCCATGTGGTCCAGACAGAGTAGGACTGGCAGACCCTATGTGTGTGGCAGTAAAGTGTTAATTCAATGTTTTGTCAATGCTGGTAGGAGTTCCAGAATATGGAAACTAGGCCCTGAGTGGGAAATTCCCACCTGGCCCTGAATCCTGAGATGCTCGCAGGTGGTGTCCCACCCTGCTGTGCTGGGTCTCTGTAGCATGCTGATATTATGTACCTAATCCATGGCTGCAGCCCTAATAGGACTAAGCCGATATTTAGCAGTTATTCTTTAATTTTCCCAATCACCCAGAATCTGGTGCCTCTGGCTAGGACAAAACGCTTCCATTGCGTCAGTTGGAAGCCTTGTTGGAAAACTGAGTTTCCAGTGAGCCCAGAGGATGCATCAGAATACAAAAGCCATTGTTTCCCGAGATTGGACTGTTGGTTCATGCACTTGGGATGCTGACATCACTGGTCCTGCAGCCAACGCCTGTTGGAACATCTCCCTTGACTTTGAGGAGTTTTTGAGGTGGCAAAGTTTGAGAAAAATCTGAGGTGCCTGAGTACTAAACCAGGCCCCTAGGTAGAGCATATTCTGCATAGGCGCCAACTAGTTTTGGCAATGCTTGCCCACCAACTCAAACGGGTGGAATGACTGAAGGATCAGGACATGCTGATAGGTATACTGCAGGTCCACTGAAATCCTCCAGTAACCTTGTTGAATGACCTGGATTTATGGTATGGAGAGACTCCATCTTGAGTCTATCCGTATAAATTGAATCAGCCTCTTGAGGTAGTTCTGGAGGCTGCCGATTAAATAACCAATAACGGCCTTGCCATTGGTAATGATTAAGCACAAAATGAATGTGTGAAATGCGTCTATGTGACCTTGTGTTGGTGTCATCACTTTGAACAATAAAAGGAATATCGAAATCCCTGGATGCGCAGCCATTTCTTCTCTTACATGGCCTTGCACCACTGAGGGCTGAAACCGCCATTCTTCGGTAGTGGTCTTACCGGAACTGGGTCACTTTGAGCCACCTGGCTCCAACTGCCTCCTGGGCAGGCCTGGCGTTAAAAGGGCTTCTGAGTATCTTGGGGAGCCGCATGGGTCTTAGCCTTCTGCGATCTTATGAAGGTTGAATGTGTACCCCTCTAACGCCTTCTGACGCCCTTGGATGGGCGAAAGCCTCCAAAATCGCAGTACCTGTTTGGCGCTCCTCTGAATGGTTGCCCCCTCTGGCTCTTCGATCCTGGGGAAGAAGATCTGATTTTCCTCCTATAACCCTGGAGAAGATAGTTTCCAGTATTTTGACAAAACAGCGCCTTCCCATCAAAAGGCAGCTTACAGCAATTCAGCTTTGAGGATGGGCCGGCCGCCCAGGATTTTGCCCCAGTGCACCTTTGGCTGTGACCGAGCCAAGGATGGCTCTGGATGACCATCGAATGATGTCTATAGCTTCCTCACCTGTAGAGTCCTCTGAAAGTTATCTCGTCGAGAGCCTTGATGACTGTTCTCTTTGGCAGCTGGGTTTAATCGCATACTCCAAGTTCTGCGTCCACATACTCACATAGCACTTGCTATGGATGTTAAAGCAATGCGTCTCACAAGGATCTCGTGAAAGGAGGAAGAACCTTCCATCGGAAGTGTCACATTCTTGGTCAGTCTGGTGACTGCCGCATCCACCGTTGGAGGGTAGATAAAGGAGTCGCATCCTTCCCCATTCGTGAATATAACTACTGCAATTGGTTGAGGAGGATTTTCTCTCTCCTTTTTCTCTATTCCTCTGAAAACAGGCTTACTACTGTCATAAGAAAAAAGGTAGCTAACCTATTTCTTTAGATTCACTATGGAACCCAAAGGCTTGCTCACACTTGCAGCAGGATGCCGTTGCCCTAAGAGGCCAATCTGAGCTTAGGTCACCTTTCAGAGGTATTTGAATTTGTCATTAGAGTAACATGTATGCAATGCGATTTTCAAAACGATTCGTACACAATGTTGCAAATCGCTATAATGGGTGCCCATTCACTTGGTTGCCCTATGTGCGCAAATAGAAGCCCCTGCTCCCATTTGAGGGCGACCAACTTTGCACAATGTTTTGAAAGGTGCGTTCTCCAATGTGACCTATCACAGCAGAATCACATGGCATTTGGGGTGCCCTGAAAGAATAACGGTACCTAATGCATATTGTACAGAGATTGTCACACAATTTTAAATCAGATTGTACGGTGTGTAATAACTGGTTTTCTCCTTCTTTGGAGGAGGTACCGGATCCACCCATTACAGTGCAGCTTTACTGCCATAACAAATGAGGATATTAGCATAAAACAAAGCCTCAACCTTCAGGATCTTCTGTTGAGGAGGAGGCAATATCATCTCCGTCTGCCTGAAAGGTTGGCTATAATACTGGGTTTGGGGAACTAGCCTGCTTAATCTGCTGGGTTGGAGTCACCCCCGAAGTGCCTGGTACCCCTCCAGTTAGAGAGGGTTGAATGGCTTGGTTTAGACCTGGTGTAGTGCCCATACTGTCCATCCACTTCTGTCGCTGGCTGCCCGAGATGACTGGTAAATTCAGCCAGGGGGTTGGGGACTATTTTGCTGAGCAAGGTGACACCTGCTGACTCTCAAACTCCTCTCTGGCAAGCTGCCTGAAGCAGTCGCTGCAAAGTAGCATTCCAGGCATAGGGTCATCTCCACATGACCAACATTCGCCTTTCGGGCGCTGAGCCCTCAGAGGAGAAGCTGTGTGCGTTCTCTTAAGTGTACATTTGCACCCTTTGTACTGGGGTCTGCCAGGACTGGAGGAGACATCTTTCGCCCTGAAAATCCTGATGATCCAGAGAGGGCCTCTGAACCTCCTTGAGCTGGTGTGAGCGGCCGGGGTTGCAACAGATATGAAAGCACGCTCGTCAGGGCTCAATGCACTCTTTTTTCCAGCGTCTTCTTACTTACCAAAAGTTGGCCCGCTACCTGATAGTGGGGGTGGTCTTTGTTATGTGGCAGTAGGCTCATGCTGATGGGAGTTACTGAAAGTTGCATGGGGGACTGCATGACCACAGAAATAAAGGAAGTGAAAGAGTAAAATATATACATATATCTCAGCCTTTTTTTTTTTTTTAACAAATAGTAATAATTTAAATAAAATAATCAGGCAGAACCCCCATCCCCCTAGTAAAACATTGCTCCTTACTCCTCTCTCCCCCCATATATCCCCATTACTAGGATAGATAAGACTTACCTCAGAAGTAGATGCTTAAAAAGCAAAGACATTCATTAGCTGTTTAACTGCTCCCTGCCATTGAATCACCTGAGACTCAGTCCTCGCTCACTTCTACTCTGATACAATTAGGAAAAGCCAACACCCATCCACACAAAAGGACACCTTTAAGCTGGCTACACACCATACAATCTTCTGCAGATTTTTACCCTTCAGATTTATCAAAACCACACAACATGAGGCCAAACCCTAAAGCCTCAACCTGTATGCAATCTGGCAGGCACCACATGGTCCTGGCAATTCTAAAGGAAATCAGACAACAAAAGTTGCAGTGTGTATGGAGCCTTTAAAGACATGAGAACAAGAAAGAAACTGACAGACCTGGAAAAGGGCTTAAATAGGAAAAAAGTCATCATGCAGTCCCAGCTTGCTCAAATCAGACTCCATCGCCGGCAATGCCAAAGGAGGACTGTCGTCTCTGATTAGAGAACACCTCAACCCCAGAAGACCACCAGAAGGGGTTCCCCACCTTGTTGGTGCATTTAGCGTGCCTAAGATGTGGGATCTAGAACTGGGAGAGGCTGAACCCAGCCGGAACTTCGACATAGTCGGCAGGTAAGGGATTATCCTGAATGAACCGGTCCGTAGGTTGATCTTGAGGACAAAAAAGGAGAATGGGGGAGGTAGCTCTCAGTCAGAGTTTTATAGAGAGTTATCACGTGTCCTGTGGGTGGATATAGGGATGGGGCTATATCATAGGTATGCTGCCATGTCTGGCGTCAGGAAAATGCAATATTTTTTACTTTTTGCTATAATAAATATCCCCCAAAAATATATAAAAAAACATTTTTTTCCTCAGTTTAGGCCGATACATATTCTTCTACGTATTTTTGGTAAAAAAATCGCAATAAGCGTTTATCGGTTGGTTTTTGCAAAATGTATAGCGTTTACAAAATAAAGGATAGTTTTATTGCATTTTTATAAATTTTTTTTTTTTACTACTAATAGCGGCGATCAGCGATTTTGTTCATGCCTGCGACAATATGGCGGACACTTCAGACAATTTAGACACATTTTTGGGACAATTGTCATTTTCACAGCAAAAAATGCATTGCATTGTTTACTGTGGAAATGACAGTTGCAGTTTGGGAGTTAACCACAGGTGGCGCTGTAGGCGATGTGTGACCTATGTGTGTGTTTACAACTGTAGGGGGGTGTGGCTGTAGGTGTGACGTCATCGATCGCGTCCCCCTATTACAGGGATGACGCGATTGATGCTACGGCCACAGAGAAGCACGGGGAAGCCGTGTTTACACACGGCTCTCCCCGTTCTTCCGCTCCAGGGACGGATCGCCGCACTGCAACGGCGATCGGGTCCGCGAATCCCGTGGTCCCGGTCCCGGTCCACGGCTGGGTACTAAAATCAACGTATATATACGTTGATGTCCCAGCCGTTGCCATTCTCCGACGTAAATGTGCAGTAGCGGTCCTTAAGTGGTCAAACATGGACTAAAAAAAAAACCCAAAAAACTAAAGTCTTAGCCTAGATTCACAAAGCGATTACGCCTGTGTAAATGTTGTTAGACAGGAGTAATATTCGATTTACGAGCGTTTTTTTACGCTAGTCGAAATCCTCAAACCATGAAAAACTGCGTGCTAAATTTCGACATTATTACGTGTTAGTACGCCTTCAGATCTACGCTGCCTGAAAATTGCGGCACTGGGCGACTTCCTGTTGTTTTTCACCTTCATGGTATGCAAATGAGCTTTTGCCTGGAATCCCAAAATTTCGCTCTTCAAACGCATCTCTTACGCACCTTTAGTCATCTTTTTTTTTCCGTTTCACTATACCAGCTTTTTGCTGGTCTAATATTAGACAGCCCCATGTTAAGTATGGCCGTCGTTCCGTCGAATTTCAACGTTTTTCGATTTCTTTTATTATTTTTAAACGTAAGTCGTCCGGGAATAGGAATGTTCGTAAACGCCGCTACTCAAACAACGAATGACGTCACGACGTGATTTCGCGCAATGCACGGCGGGAAATTCCTGAACAAGCATGCGCCCCATTTCGATTCGTCGGGGACGCGCTTAATTTAAATGCTTCACGCCCCCTACTCACGTATTTCGATTGCGCGGCGGAAAAAAAATAACGTACAATACGTTGACCGCAAAAAAACTACCTGAATTCGGCGTAATCTGATAGACGGCAGCGTAGCGTATTTCGATTACGCAGCGGAAGATTACATCTATGTGAATCTGCCCCTAAATTTGAACTTCCAGCATCAGACGTTTGAAATACATTTTATTTGTAATGTTTTACCATTTAACAATGCAGCAATGCAACACAATTGTCCTTGCATATCCTTCACATGCACAATTATCTTCTCCTTCCATACCAATTATTTTCGTATCACCTGTAGAGGTTATTAACAATTAAATGTACATACAATTAGTTTCAGTCATCCCAAGCTATAATAAGCCATGTTTGCTAGACTTTTTCATTTTTTTCAGGCATGTTTACAGGGGGGTGCTAGGTTTGTGTAGGGCACACTTGGGCACTCTGAAAAGAGTATGTGTAATTGTGCCAACAGTGAGAGTTTGTACCTACAAAATAAAAAATAAATAAGGCTCACAGACATAAATATACTTCAGAACATAATTTAAAAAAAATAAAAAGTTTCCATTATATATGCTTTTCTGCTCACATAATATAAAGCTTTGATTGATAGTTTGAGTGAGCTTGGCTTAACCACTTAAGACCCGGACACATACGCTGCTAAATGACCCAAGGTGTTTTTACAATTCGGCGCTGTGTCGCTTTAACAGACAATTGAGCGGTCGTGCGACGTGGCTCCCAAACAAAATTTGCGTCCTTTTCTTCCCACAAATAGAGCTTTCTTTCGGTGGTATTTGATCGCCTCTGCGATTTTTATTTTTTGCGCTATAAACTAAAATAGAGCGACAATTTTGAAAAAAATCACTATTTTTTTACTTTTTGTTATAAAAAAAATCAAACAAACTAAATTTTAGTAAAACATTTAGGCCAAAATTAATTCTGCCACATGTCTTTAGTAAAAAAAAAAAAATCGCAATAAAAAAAATAGCTACCTAGCGGGAACAGCGACACTAAAACAGCGATCAGAAAAATGATCGCTTAGTGATGCTGGCAATAGGGAGTGAAAGGGTTAACTAGGGCAGTGATCAGGGAGTTAAAACTTTATTAGGGGGGGGTGGGGGGGCTATCCTGGACCTAACACTAACTGACTTTTACACTGCCTGTCACACTGACACTAAATGCAGTGATTAGATCACTGCATTCAGTGACACTGTGACAGGGGGGTGGGGGGGGGGCGATCACAAGGGGTTAATGTGCCTATGTGTGTGTGTGTCAGTGTTGTGTTGGTGCACACTTACTGTGGATGTCTTCTCTCATCAGCAGCGGTGGGAAACACCGCTGCGATGAGAGGTGACATAATTTCCTCCTTCCTGTGTAAACACAGGAGGAGGAACTGACACGAAGGGGGAGCGCTCCCATTGGCTGGGAGCGATCGTGGGGGGGGCGGAAAACACGGACATCCGCCCGCTCGTCGGCGATCGCTCCCAGAGCCAGGGGGACTGCCGCACGCCGCGGAGGGGGTCCCGATGGGACCCCCGAACCGCACGAAGGCGAGGACGTAAATTTACACCCTTGTGCCTGTACGAGCCATGTTGTGGCCGTAAATGTGCGTGTGGGGGTCCTTAAGTGGTTAAAGAAGAGCTTCATCAAATAAGTCAATGACTACTTTGCAACGAGCAACTGTTGAAACAATTAACCCTGGTTTGAAGGAAAGAAAATCACTTGATTCCTTCATCAACACATTCAATGTTGATGGGGGATCCCTCTTGCTGTGCTATTGTATTCTTACAGCAGGAGGTTTTCACCACCATCAGAATACAATGATTACTGCTGCCGGCTATAACCACTAGCAGCAAATGCACAAAAAAACAAACAAACAATCAAACAGACAGGCTGTTTGTACTGAAGTCGATCGTAAATGTATCCAGTTCTTGCTTAACTGGCCAAATTTTGATTTGTCTATGGCCAGCTTTAATTTCTGGTCACTAACACCTAGCAGTGTATTTACAAAGACCTTACAATAGGATGAGTATGTGTCAGGGCTGGGCTCAGCCCTTCCTTCTCAGAGCAGGCCTCTCAGCCAACTAATTGCCAGCTCCAATCTTTTCCACAGTGACTCAGCTGAGGATAATATCCTGTTCTTCAGTCCTGCTGGTTACTTAAGCTGTTCAGTTCAGTTCCTCTTTGCCTTCGCCTTGGTCAACACATCCAGAGACTCTGTGTACCTGTTGAAAACTTGCTTAAAACTTGCTTAACTGACGTCCCTTCTAATCCTGCTTGCTGTTCCATTATGCTGATTCTCCAGTTTCCTCCTGTCCATGTCCTGTCCTGTTCTCAAGTATGCTGATCTCTGGCTCCCTGACATCCTGGCTTGTCTGACTATTCGTTGCAGTTACCGAACTCTGGCTATGATTTGACTATGTTGATCTGTTAACCTTTTACTATGATTATTATTATTATTTTAATGAGGGAACCCTCCACAACAAATAAATGCAAAAGAAAAAGGGCCAATACACAATGGATGTAGATTCTACCCATCACCATACTCACTCAATTTTGAATTATGACTATTACATTAAACATACCACTTATACATCTCTAAATATATAACTCAACTTCTAATTGTTGAAATATAATCAAAATCTTTATTCCATATACTGTAGATTAACCACTTGCCTACAGGGCACTTTCACCCCCTTCCTGCCTAGACCAATTTTCAGCTCTCAGTGCTGTCAAACTTTAAATGACAATTGCGCGGTCATGCAACACACATTTTTCCCCACAAATAGAGCTTTCGTTTGGTGCTATTTGATCACCTCTGCGGTTTTTATTTATTGCGCTATAAACAAAAGAAGAGGGACAAGTTTTAATTTTGTTTTATTTTTAGCTATAATAAATATCCATTAATTTTTTAAACATAGTTTTTCCTCAGTTTAGTCCAATACCTATTCGTCTACATATTTTTGTTAAAAAATCGCAATAAGCGCATATTGATTGGTTTGCGTAAAAGTTATTGGGCCAGATTCTCAAAAAATGGCGTATCTGGCGGCGTAGCATATCGTATCGCATTTACACTACGCCTACGCAAATTACTGGAGCAAGTGCCGTATTCTCAAAGCACTTGCTCTGTAATTTTTGGCGGCGTAGAGTAAATGCAGCGTCTTAAAGCCGAGTAATTCAAATAGTGAAGGAGGGGGCGTGCTGTATTTAAATTAAGCGCGCCCCCGCGTCAAACGAAGTGCGCATGCGCCGGATGGGAAAAAAGCCCAGTGCGCATGCTCCAGCTCACGTCGGAAAGCGTCGTTGAAACCGACGTCAAAACGTTGTGATCGTCACTTCCGCAATTCCCTATTTGCGAACGACTTAGTAAAACGACGTAACCGACTTAACATGGCAACGACGGAACTTCGGAAACATACCCCTCATATAGCAGGGGTAACCTTACGCGTACGGAAACGACGTAAACGACGACGGGGCAGGGTAAAAACGTTCGGGAATCAGCGTATTAGGCTCATTTGCATAGGCAAATGAGAAAACAACGTAAAGGCCACCTAGCGGCCGGCGTTGTCATTACATCTAAGATCCGGCGGTGTAATTGCTTTACACCTGTCAGATCTTTAGTGTATCTATGCGTAAGTGATTCTAAGAATCACTAGCATAGATACCTATTGAAAAAAACTGCGATACGACGGTGTATTTCAGCTGAGAATCTGGCCCATAGCGTCTACTAAATAGGGGATAGATTGATAGCATTTTTATTATAATTTTTTTTTACTAGTAATGGTGGCGATCGGCTATAAAAATGCATCGATTACGGTATAAATGTGACTGGCAGGGAAGGGGTTAACACTAGGGGGCAAGGAAGGGGTTAATGTATTCCCTATTTAGTGATTTCTACTGTGGGGGAGGGGAGTGACTGGGGGAGGTAACCGATGGTTGTCCCTATATACAAGGGACACACCATCGGTCCCCTCTCCCTGACAGGACATAGATCTGTGTGTTTACACACAGATCCACTTTCCTGCTCAGTTACTGAGCAATCGCGGGTGCCCGGTAGCCATCGCGGCCACCGCATGCCCCCTAGTGGTTTTTAAAGGCACCATATCACATGACGTCCACCCAGGATAACAGAGTCTTCCTCCCGCCATCTTTTGACGGCGGGCGGTTGACAAGTGGTTAAAAATTATTCCACAGACAACATATAAACATATATGGTTAAAAACAACCTGCTGTCCCAACCACCAACCTATAATATTAAGGTATAGATGCATACATAAAGTCTTCAAAGGAAATATAAGAGCAACATTTCTTGAGGGGGCCACCAGAGAAAATATATTAAAAAAAAATATGAAAAAAGTATAATAAAAAAGTAAAACTTTCCAGAGGACAAATAAAGTTGGTGGTAAAGGCCACTATAGCTGTATCGAACTAGCTCTACTTCAAAGATGAAAATTATGAACACTTTGTCAAATCACGGTGCTAAAGATTCCATAGGTAAGTGGATATAGTTCAAATTTGGACATTCTTTCAATATAGTTGACAGAAAATGGATTCACCAAACCGTGGTCTAGAGGAGATGACACAGGGGGATGGGGACACACAGTCCTCTGATGCTCAAGGATTGTTAACACTGCTCAACCCCAGTCAACTCCCACACACTGATGAATTAATTTGTGCTTGGTGTGCAGACAGATATCTCTAGTGTCGAGGAGGTAAAGGAACTTGTATTAACATATCTGATCCATATTTACTTTCATAAAGACATATGTTCTTCTCCCTCACATGGTATCTGCTCTGCTCACACATGTGTTATCAGGATGCAAGTAAATAAACATTCA
Organism: Rana kukunoris; assembly: GCA_029574335.1. NCBI lineage: Eukaryota > Metazoa > Chordata > Amphibia > Anura > Ranidae > Rana > Rana kukunoris. The sequence continues at coordinate 247,682,115 of CM056049.1, forward strand.
AAGCATGTGACATCCACTCATCAGCAAGATATATCCAGGATTACTCAGCACTAAAAGTTCATAGAAATCCATAAAGTCTTCATTCAAATGGAAATATGTACAGCCTGACGGGGCCCCCTTCAGCCCCACCCCTGGCCCCTCCTTCAGCCCTACCTCTGCCCCCCCCAGACTCTGCCTTGAAACAATACCATGTACTGTAGACAGTGCCACCCATGCCGCCAATGCCATAATGTAATGCAGACAGTGCCACTCATGCCATAATGGGCTGCAGACAGTGCCACCCATGCTACCAATGCTATAATACCATTGGCAGCATGGGTGGTACTGTGTAAACGGCGCTTTCTCGCCGTATTGCGTTCCACGATGGAACGCATACGGCAACCGCGCACTGATGTCATCGCCCGGAGCAGTGTGCGTTCCTGCATAGAACGCGGAAGTGCCGAGCGTAATCAACGCTCTATTCGGCACACAAGCCTTACTCCTATAAACAGTACAGTGTGCTTACTACACGCTGTTATTGTTGGCCGTAGCCGGACCACGCTACACCAAACTACTGGTATAATTTCCTCACAGCTGAATACCATCGCATGCCGGATCCATGTCACCATTAACCTATAACTAATGCTACTAAGTATCCGCTACCTGGATCCACACTGCCATGCTTACTGCCATTGCTCTGGGCATACCCTAAGATATGCACCACAAGGAGACCATTCATTACAGAATCCCATTGCTGCTACAATACTCTGCTAATGCTAAAGAACTCTCATCTCTGCAAACGGATAAGTACCATTACTACGTTACTTTTATTACTCTAGAATGGTGTGGTAGTGCTTACGAAAGAAAACTACTACAAAGAAGTCCAGCGGCTGCTGGATGATACCAACACCTATACGCCATTATTAGGCGACCCACTATGTAGATTAAAAGTACAATTAAAAACTTGGGTTGAAGAAGGAGTCTCAAAAACTATTCTTACCCCAAAAGAGGCACTATATTTAGTGCCCGATGTACCACGTACTCCGGTACTGTACATTGCACCAAAAATTCATAAAAATAACACCAACCCTCCAGGCCGACCCATTGTTAGTGGGATCGGGTCACTTTACTCCAGATTGGGTGAATACCTCGATCAATTCCTACAACCACTAGTACAAAAAGGTCAATCGTATTTGAAGGATAGTACTCAGTTGATAAATGCACTAGCCAAAATACGGGTAACCACGGATACGTGGTTAGTAACAGTGGATGTAGAATCCCTGTATACAAATATCAAGCAGTCTGATGCCATCATAGCAGTTACCGAATCTTTAGAAACAGGTACCGATCTTCAAACGATCCAAATACAGTTTATAGTACAGGGTTTGAAACAGGCTATGGGCAATAATTACTTTTGGGCGCAGAACAAGTATTACAACCAAACAAAAGGAGTCGCCATGGCGCTAGATACGCGCTGAGTGTAGCCAATTTGGTTCTAAATAGGTGGGAAAGGGAAACGATATACAAAGAGGAAAATAAGGCTCTCCTTTACTATAAACGTTACATTGACGATATTATACTGTTTTGGGATGGGAACTTACCCTCTTTGGAGAATTTCATAATGGAAATGAACAACAACCAATATGAGTTAAAATTTACAGCAGAATTCAACTTATCTACCATTAACTATCTGGATCTTACGCTAACAAAAAGAGGCAACCTAATCAGCACCAAAACCTACTTCAAACCGACAGACCGGAATGGTTATGTCGCACTTTCCAGCTGCCACCACCCAAAATGGCTAGGGGGTGTCCCCAAAAGCCAATTAATGCGCATACGTCGCAACTGTGACCAGATAACTGATTTCGACGTACAAGCAAATATGCTGGTGGACAAATTTGCAGAAAAGGGGTACAATGTCCAAGACCTTGAGACTACCAAAAAAGGAGTTATGGCAATGGAAAGGTCAGTCTTGTTAGCACCAAAAACTAAGGTTCCCTTCCATGGAGAGATAGCATTCCTTACAGGTTTTCATAGAGAATATAAGAGTGTAGAAAAAGTTATTAAACAATTTTGGCCAATATTATTGAAAGATAATGATTTAGCTACGGTACTACCAGCCAAACCAAAATTTATTTACACTAAAGCCCCTGGGTTGAGAAATATGGTAGCACGGAATGTGCCAGACCCTCCTGAAAAACCTCTCACTTTCCTGGATACTCCCGGTTTCTATTATTGCACCAGGTGCAGATCTTGCAAAACAACAAAGAGACAGGGCAAGAAAAAACTCCAGTTTAAATCTAATGTTACGCAGCAAGAATTCAAAATCAAACCACTTATCACCTGTCATTCTAGGTTTGTGACATATGTCATCGAGTGCCCTTGTCACTTACAGTATGTAGGGCGCACTACTAGAGAACTAAAAGTGCGTATTAACGAGCATGTGGCAAATATCATAAATGGCTATCCCAACCATAGTGTTTCAAAACATTTTGACCTTTGTCACAACAAAGACCCTCGACAAATGACGTTCTACGGGATAGATAGAGTAACTAGTCATTGGCGAGGTTCAGATCTTACTAAGGCGGTATCCCAAAATGAGACCTTATGGATACATCGCTTACGTGCTATGCAGCCTCAAGGCCTGAATGTAAAATTAGACCTGAATTGCTTCTTGAACAACAAGTAAAGGAACTTTTTTGAAATAAAATACATAAAAATAATTTTGTTATAAAAGTTTTTTAACTAATTCAAACAGTACTAATTACCAGATATTAGTACAGCTAGTATACCTAACTGGTGGTAGTGGGTGTTCTAAGACTAGCAGCAGCATGTAATATACATTTAGGCAGACAATATTAATGCTGGTATTTTATAGGGGTATTTCAATTCAATTTTTAATTTAATTTTAATTTTAATTTTTAATTCTAATTGCAACACCAATTAACATGTTGGAATGTAATTTCAATCTATTCTAATTGTACTGCCATTTTTGTTATTAAAATTGCAACATATATGTAGTACTATATTCAATAGGGCAGGAATAGCACATATATGTAATATACCAGATGTATATGACAATATTGTTAACTGGATTTGCGAGTGCAGCATCTAGCAGGTGTTGTTAGTATATACAATTCTATGGTGTGTGATAGCGGGACCAAGGCTTTTTATTCGATTGGCTAGTTCCCCTATCAATCTCAATTGGCCATTGGGTAAATACAACTCCACAGCGTGACTGGTTACGCTTCCTGATGACGTAAACAACGAAACGTACGTCGAGGCGCTAACCAGTCACGCTTTTCCCTACCACTTCCGATTTCCGGGTCCGTTGGTTTCCGACGGTGGAACGCACGCCGACTAGTGGAACTAGCAGTGCGACGGACTTTCGATCCTCTCTCTCGAATCCACGTTGCTTCGACGGTAGAACGTACGCCGGCCAGTGAGACTACCAGCGCGACGGATCACCGTCCTACATCCGAATCCGCGGGTTCGATTGGATATCGAATATACGCTTTAAAGCCTCAGTGCCGGGATCAGGGCACAATCTGAGTAAGCAGCCATTTGGCATGTTACTTTTTATTATATTTTAATAAACAATACTTCACTATGATTGCCTTTCTGTTCCTATCTATATGAATGTTGGATCATCTGACGTGCCTATCCGGATCATTCTGAGTCATCCCATTGACATAAGCAGTTTATGACTTCTTTTTTAATTAAAAGAGTCTACTAGTATTGGTAAGGAGCCATTTCTATCGATCACATCGGGTGCAAATATATGGTGGTGGTTCCAGAACTGCAATATCTACGTCATTTTTGAGCTGAGATATACCATTGGGTGCTTATTATTTAGCACTATTAGGACTTTTCTTATATTTCATTGTATGGACACTAGTTCACTCCACTAATAATATATGATTTTTGTAATAATAGATTGCACATTTCAATGTATATATATACACATAATTTTGTATTGATTTTGTGTTTTCAGCGCCCCTTCACTTCCGATTCTACTAGAATTACCCTGTTCACATATTGTATTATCTAAGTACTGTATTTGTACCTGGCTTAAGTTTATACTACCGCTGTGCTTGGGATAGTTATTATGGTTGCCTATAACAGTTGTGGCATATCTTAAAGGGACATCCACTCTTGAACCATTTATTCTTCAGTTGCCTCTCTCAAGTATACGCTATCTGCATACAGTATTCTCATATGCCATGTGCTTGACATTTGTCGTTAATAGTATACGGCCTCCTGGCCTGATATACTGAACATGTTTGCTATACCTTTTTAAGGCTAAGGGTTAAAGATATGTTGTAATACCTTCTCCCTTAGTAGCTCAATGCATTCCTATATGTGAGAGATATGATGTAGTGAACCCCCAAACTCTTTTTCTCTGATTAGAGTGACGCCTGGGGTCCAGTACTGAAAATCACATTACATAGAGAAGTGCATTGAAATCTTTCCCTAATCGCAGTTGTGCTTCACTCACATTCATCATAGTTTTGACAGACCTTTTTTTTACGGCTAGGGGTTGAAGGTATGTTGTAATACCTCCTCCCTTAGTAGCTCAATACATTCCTATATGTCAGAGATATGATGTAGTGAACCCCCAAACTCTTATTCTCTGATTAGAGTGACGCCTGGTGTCCAGTACTGAAAATCACATTACATAGAGAAGTGCATTGAAATCTTACCCTAACCGCAGTTGTGGTTCACTCTCGTTCACCATAGTTTGTGACACACTGTCTCTGCAGGCAGCACATGCGTTATGGCATTTAAAAAACAAAACAAAGGTCAACAGGGGAGGGGGTGGTTTTGGGGTCTGTTCGGTCATGGCTGGAGGAATTCTTTTTGCATGCATTAATTTTCTGTCCAGGTTGCCCGGGCCCCCCTTTAATACATTGGTTTTGTGCAAGTGGCACAAAAATGTCTTGTATAGGCCGTGTACACACGGCAGAGAACCTCGACGGGCAGAACACATCGTTCCGCCCGTCGAGGTTCCCTGCCGGCCGTCGAAATCGGCGACCCGCCCGTCGGGAATGGCAAACAGCCATTCATCCAGGTGGGCCGTCGAGCAAATAGAGAGCCTGCTCTCTATTTCTGCTCGACGGGCTTCCCGACGGGATGCTCGCCGAGAGCGTACACACGGCCGAGGTCCTCGCTGGAATGCAGCTTCCAGCGAGGTTCTCGCTGGTTTCCAGCGAGAACCTCGGTCGTGTGTACGCCGCCTTAGATTATTTCCTGGGCTGTTTCAATTTTTTTAAATTAATTTAAAAATAAAAAGAATACTGCATTTGGCCACTAGATGGCACTAATTATCATAGGAAATACATATGATGTTTTCTTATAAATTCATATGCAAATGTTAGGTCTTATTGTCCTGGACTACCTTCTAGGATAAATGCATGCAGCTCAATGTGCTAAAGCATGCTATTAAAAAAAATTGCTCTTTTTTATTAAATAAATTACTTGCTATACCTTTTTTTATTCTTTGATAGATTTTGGTGCGATTGATTCTCATACAGCCTTTTTGCAGCCACTTCTTGTCCACATGCACTTCAGTGATGACTGGATGACATTTCTAAGTGCAGTCCTCCTGGTGTCAACAGTGACCACACTTGCCCAATGTGTGTTAAAATAGCTACTTGTTGTGTGACAGTGTGACAGCAGAGGACCACAACTGAGGGACAGGAACCAAGCATTGCCAACTCCTTAGCAGGAAGTGTGCAAACAAAAAACTTAGTGACAGGAGTAGTAGGAATTATTATTTTATTTTATTTTTTTAGCAGGAATTATTTTAATGAAAGCTGAAGATTTAAATATATTCATAATGATGGTTAAAATTACTTTATCGTGTGAGATTTAGGTTTACGTTTAGATTAGGTTTACGTAGAAGTAGTTGCTTGCTCAACATCTGGCTTTTATATCACACTGTTGTTATAGTTTACACACTTGTGGCATGTGCTTTTCATAAAACATATTTGAGATGCTTATGTGTGATTGTGTAGCATACTTTTATGTTCCTCTCTCAATAGCACCTATAATAGGTCCTATCAGATGGACACATTTCTATATTTTCACCTGCTTATCTGTGATATATTGAACTGTTTATTATTGATATTATTATTACTTTGTGATTGTATTATATACTGTACAATAAAATCATTAACGTAGAATTATACTCTATTTTTTATAATTAAATGGGCCCATAGGTGGTTTACACCACAATGTAGTATGGACCACATATTAGCACATTATGACAGACCTACCTGTGAAACAAAGCCCTCTAGCGCTGAGCTGTTCACAGGCGCTTCCATCATCGTCCAGTCTTCCATCCAAGTTTGCTCTCTCTGGGCACTTGAATGACTGGGCCGCGATGACATCACACCTGTGCACATCATCACTGCATGGTGCTTCCTGCAATCTCGGCACAGGCAGTGTGCCGTGAATGCACAGTGAATTGAGCACGTGCGAGTGATGTCATTGGACAGAGCAGACATCTATATTTTCCTAACAGTGTGGCTTTAGAATTTTAGGGAGGTACTTAAAAGTAATGCGTATTATATGCAATAGAAAGAAAACATAACTGCTCACTTGTGCAAAATTTTACAAAGTGAAATATTAAAGCTGCAAACACGATGAAAAAAAACAACGTTTTTTAAAACGTCATTTAAATTGATCGTGTGTGGGCAAAACGTCGTTTTTTGTCTTAAAAAAACGACCAAAAAAAATTCCAACATGCTTGAATTTTTTGTGTCGTTTTTCAAAACGTCGTTTTTTGTTTCACAAAAAGTCACCGTGTGTAGCAAAAACGTCGTTCAAAACGACGTTTTTCAACCCGCGCATGCCCAGAAGCTAGTTATGAAGCGAGCTTCAATGGAAAAGAGTGGTGAACGTAACCTCGCTTTTTGTGAAAAAAACGATGGTGTGTATGCAACATCGTCTTTGAAAAGTGACGTTTCAAAAACGTTGTTTTTTACTTCACAGAAAACTTCGGTTTTTTTCATCACAAAAAATGATCGTGTGTACGCGGCATTAGGCCCCGTACACACGAGCAAATGAATCTGCTCAAATCGGTCGGACAGACCGATTTGATCAGATTTGTCTGCTGGCTGTTTTGGTTTGATCGCTGTACACACGAGCAAACCAAAATCCCCGCCGGCAGACAGCGCGGTGACGTGGCGGTGACGTTGACGCCGCCACGTCACTGCACCAGGAAGTAAAAAACTTCCGCGCATGCGTCGAATCCATTCGATGCATGTGCGGGCAGATATGTCTGCTGGTTAGCGTACTAACCAGCAGACATATCGGTCCGACGGGTTCCCAGCAGACAGATTTTAAAGCATGCTTTAAAATCTGTCTGCTGGCCAAATCCGTCGGCTCGCCCGTACACACGATCGAATCTGTCTGCTGAGACGGTCTGTACGCGGCCATAGAAGAAAGTATCACTCCCGCCAACCTTTATACAAAATAGCGCTGTAAATAAAGAAAAAAAAGTTATACAGTGAATTATAACACTATAAAAAGGTAAATATAAATAAGGTTGTAAACATCATAAAATCCACAAAAATCAGTGTATCCATTTTAAGGTGCTTCTTTAGATGAAATTCAACACCAACATCCAGCAGCCACCAACACCCAAACTATGATAAGGTAACTACTTACCAAAACTATATGACTCTCTTTCTCAAGAGAAGTCATGTAATGCATATAGAGCCGTCACACATTCCTAAAAAGTATCATTATGCAATTATTATATTTTACATATCCATCTATTTAAATCACAAATACTGGCAAAACTTGGCCTTTGATGGTCTGTGAAAAAGCCCATATGGACCACTCCATCTATCAAGGAAGCTGGCAACACCTGGTCATAAGATGATTATTATGTTTGATCTTGTTTATGTTTTTGCCTATACAATTTCAGGTGTGTAGAGTACTCAACCGAGGTGACATATGCTTTATACAATAGTCACAGGACTGCATATGATAATTATATATTTCCCATTTGAGAGCTTGGCTGTAGTTTTCTTCCTGGACAGCGACCTGTGAAACGCAACTGCGTCAAAGTCACAGCGAGCTACCCATCACCTTATAGTAGAGTTGATGAGGAACTATACATAGCACATTACATAGCACATTACAACACAATTCAATGTATATGTCTGTGTTTGTAAACAATTGTGTATCTATATGCTCTGTTTACATGATTTTAAATTTTGTACAAATAAATTTTTGACATTTTATTTAAGTGGTACCATTAAATTGTGTTTCTATTTTTTTTTGTACAATGGAAGTTTGTTTGTACAATTCTGAGGGTCGGTTTACACCACAAAAAAAGCACTCCTGATGTGTTTCCAGATATTTCTTTTTCACCGTTTTTTTGTTCTGTTTTTTTTTAATGCATTTTCCCAAATTCCAGTACAGTCCAGTGCAGGAAAAAATGTAGCATATTCTACTTTTTATTCTAGAACTGGAATGCCCTGGAACTGACCACACTGGTGTAAGCTATACAATTGGAAACCATATAACCTACTATCCATGCGTTTTTGATGCAATAAAAAAGGCACTGGACTGCATGTGGTGTGAAGTGGCCCTGAAGGTGTAAGCCAGGGATCCTCAAATTACGGCCCTCCAGCTGTTGTGGAACTATACATCCCATGAGGCATTGTAAATCTCTGACATTCACAGACATGACTAGGCATGATGGGAATTGTAGTTCCTGAACAACTGGAGGGCCGTAGTTTGAAGACCCATGGTGTAAGCTATTCATCTCTGCTGACAATGGCAGTTTTGCTGAGATGCACCGAACTTGATTTATAAATCCCCCAAGGTTCTGATTGCTCCTTAAAATGATCCCCTTTAACCACTTAAGGACCGCTGCATGTACATTTACGTTGGCAGAATGGCACCGACAGGCACATCAACGTATATATACGTTGGTGCCTTGGGGGGGTTCGGGGGTATGATCGGACCCCCCCCCCCGTACATGCGGAGGTCCGCGCGGCTGCAGGAGTGATCCGACAAGAGGGGGCGGCTATTCGTTTTTGTCCGCCCCCTCCGGATCGCTCCCAGCCAATGCGTGCGCGCGCCCGCCCGCCCGCCCTGTCACTTCCTCCTCCTGTGTAAACACAGGAAGGAGGAAGCGATGTGATCTCTCCCTCCGCATTTTTTTCAACCACCGCTGAGGAGAGATCACAACACAGTAAGTCCTGCACTAACACTACACTGCACTAACACTACACATAAACACATTTAACCCCCGTGATCGCCCCCCCCCCTGTCACAGTGTCACTGAATGCAGTAATCATACATTTATGATTACTGTATTTAGTGTCAATGTGACAGGCAGTGTGACAGTCAGTTAGTGTTAGGTTCAGGGTAGCCCCCGTCCCCCCCCTAATAAAGTTTTAACCCCTTGATCACCGCCCTAGTTAACCCTTTCACTCCCTATTGCCAGCATCACTAAGCGATCATTTTTCTGATCGCTGTATTAGTGTCGCTGTTCCCGCAAGGTAGCTAATTATTGGGATTTTTTTTTACTAAAGACATGTGGCTAAATAAATGTTGGCCTAAATGTTTGACTAAAATTTAGTTTATTGATTTTTCTTATAACAAAAAGTAAAAAATATTGTTTTTTTTTCAAAAATTTCGCTCTATTTTTGTATATAGCGCAAAAAATAAAAATCGCAGAGGCGATCAAATACCACCAAAAGAAAGCTCTATTTGTGGGAAGAAAAGGACGCAAATTTTGTTTGGGAGCCACATCGCACGACCGCGCAATTGTCTGTTAAAGCGACGCAGTGCCGAATCGCAAAAACCCCTTGGGTCATTTGGCAGCATATTGGTCCGGGTCTTAAGTGGTTAATGATAGATTTTTTTCCGCTAACGAATATGTAATTTATTTCCTGAAAAAAAGGTCACATTGCACAAATAAGTTGGCAGAAAGAGTTAACCGTGAAGCATGGCTAGGATCCCTAGATTCCCATAAACATTTTATCACTCGTCATTTGAACAGGGGCAGGAGGTGGATGGGAAATGTACATCTCAAACCTCCTCGATGAGGCCTGTTTACATATAGATCAGCTCATTACTCTGTCGTATTTTGACATTCCTGTGTAAACTCCTTCTGTCTGATAGACGGCTGCCTGCATTGTTTTTTGAGTATGTTTTTTTTTTTCCACCGTATATTTATATTGGGTCTATTTTTGCATATTCAATGTGGGATTCTGTTGATTTACATTTTTAACAGCCAAAGCCACAAATAGAAAACAGTACCAGATTTATCCAAAATCACTTCCAATTTTTCAACAATGTGCTCCATACATTAGTCACACAGATGTCTGGAATATATGTGCATTGTGAGGAGACGAGACGGATTCCTGTGAATAGAGAAAGGTTATATCTGCATACAGAGTTACACTGAAAACTGCTTGTCAGGAGACATTCAGAAAGTGAGGGCTTTCTTTAAGGCATATTTACAATAGGTATTATGATCCTAATCCCCGAGACCAACAATGGGAGTCAATTAGCCTACTGCAGTGAATGTCCTGCCACCTGCCACTCTGTCCCCATACACTGTGAGAGATGTTGGCACTTGGAGATCTCTGCTCTACCCCTTGCTGTGCGTATGCCCAAGGCTGGAGTGCAGAGAGTAGCTTAGGCCTGTGTTTGACAGCGTTAAGTGACATGCGGCCACAGCGGAGTCATTAAAAGCTTGAGAGAGATGAAAGTGCTGCGGGAGGGAAGGAGAACAGAGCACTTATTGTGAAATGTTTATTGCAGGTGTTCCTGTGATGTGAAATAACCCACTCGCTACCAAGGGGGACCCTTTTGGCTGGAAAAAAAACGAGGCAGGGAACGTATGAAATGTGTTAGTACATGCCAATCAAGCATGAACATTTTGCATATGAACAGGCACATGGGACTCCAACTACCTGTCCTGTGGCTCTAGTTTTCATACTGGCAATCATTATATAGACCTGGTTGCTAACTAAATGCCCAGGGGATGCTGGTATTATTACTATGTTAGTCTTCAATTTGAGCTTGTCAAAAGCTGGGGACCATGGTTCCAGCATTACCTTATTGCTGAGCCTTTGGCAACCCCCCCTTCCAGCTTCTGCCCCACACAAACACCTGAACATTAAAATGCTATATAGCACAAAATATTGCAGCATCTGCATATTTTTAAACACTTAAAGGATCACTAAAGGAATTTTTTTTTTTAGCTAAATAGCTTCCTTTACCTTACTGCAGTACTGGTTTCATGTCCTTATTGTTCGTTTTTGCTTTGAAGTTGCTGTAATCCTGCTCTGATCTCCACACTTCCTGCTTGTCTGTTTCCTTATAACCACAGTGCTGGGAGCTTTCTCATGGTGGTCTAAGCTGTCATTACTGTGTGTCTAAAACTTCCCAGAACCAATCAGATTCATTTTAAAAACAAAACACTGCCCTGGATTTGTTTTTGTTCTGTGTGTCTATTTCTACTTTGCAAAAACATGAAGCCAGTTCAAAAGTGAAAGGCAGATTATATGATTGATTTTTATCTATTTTTATTCATTTTGAAACTGAATCAGTTAACTTTTATGTCTCTATACCATGTAAACAGTCATTTCAGCAAAACATTTTTTTCCTTTAGTGACCCTTTAAGGCCTACTTTTCAAACTTATTGTTTACAAGTTAAATTTTTTATTTTTTTTTGCTATGAAATTACTTAGAACCCCCAAACATTATACAAATTATTTTTTAGACACCCTAGAGAATAAAATGTTATTCGTTGCAATACTTTATGTTGCACCGTATTTGCGCAGCAGTCTTACAAGAGCCATTTTTGGGAACAAATACATAGATAAAAATAAAGTTAGCCCAATTATTTCTATATTGTGAAAGATAATGTTATGTTGAGTAAATTGATACCCAACATGTCATGCTTCAAAATTGCGCCCGCTCGTGCAATAGCGACAAACTTTGAACCATAAAAATCTCAATAGGCGATGATTTGAGTTACCAGTTTTGAGTTACAGAGGAGGGGGGGGGTTAATTTTTTTTTAATATTATTTGTTTTACTTTTTATTTTTACACTGTTCTTTAAAAAAAATAAAAAAGGGTCACTTTTAATCCTACTAGACCCGGACCAAAAACGCTGGTTAGTGTTTTTTGCGATCGCTCGCTACCAGACAATTGCGCTGGTCGTGCGACGATCATGAGCTTTCTTTTGGTGGTGGTATGGATACCGATTTTTATTTTTTCACATAGAGCGACATTTTTGAAAAAACACTATTTTTTACTTTTTGTTAAAAAAAAATCAAATAAACTAAATTTTAGTTTAGGCCTAAAATTTAACACTGTTTAAAAAAAAAAAAATCGAAATAAAAAAAAATAGTATGCGGGTAACAGCGCGACTTACAATAGTGAAAGGGTTTCGCGGTGATTCATTAAAAACTTGGGGGGGCTTCTGCTGTTTTTTTACATGAGCTTGATTAAATCACTGCGGGAGTGGGGGGGGGGGGCAAGTTAAATATTAATCAGTTTTGTTTTAATATTATTCAGCAGTGGGAAACAGTTTTATTTCCTATCCTTTTTATTGGCTGGGAGCGATCGCGGGGGGGGCGGATATACATCCGCCCGCAGATCCCGGATTCTAGGGAGACCCCCGCACGCGGACGGAGGGGGTTATGGGACCCCCAAACCGAAATAATTTAATAAGGGTCATGGCGTGCGGGGGTCTTTTAATCCTATTCCAAGGGATGTGAGATCGGGGGTCAAAAAGACACTTCCATCAATCCAATGGGATGGAGCCGAGTGGATTCCATCTTTTCCTCACTCCACTCCATGCCTCACAGGAGAAAGGACCTGATCGTCTCTGCCACTACTGACGGCTCCGGTAAGTGGCGGAGGCCACCGGGGAGCAGCGGTAGAGGGGTGAGGGGGGCACCTAAAAGTGATCTCGCTGTGAATCCATTGCAGAGACCACTTTTATCTGAAAGTGGACTGCACGCTGTTTATAAAAATAGCGGGGTTATGACAGCTATCTCCTGCCACAACCCCGGTATTCAATCGTATAATGACGGTGGGAAGTCCGAAAGTATCTTTTTTTTTCCTGAGACCTTCTTCATCTTCCTCACCTGATGGGCAGTTCTGAATGCTGTAAAGAACATCACTCATATACTGAGCACTGTCCTTTGCAGAATTATTTTGTGAACCCAGTGTGGCTTATAATTAGTGATGTCGCGAACATAAAATTTTCCGAAATTTCCGCAAAAGTTTGCGAATGGGCGAACCGGACGAACCGCCATAGACTTCAATAGGCAGGTGAATTTTAAAACCCACAGGGACTCTTTCTGGCCACAATAGTGATGGAAAAGTTGTACAGCATATTTCCCAGGGGGTAGGGAAAACAGCGCAAGGAGCCAACCAGTTGTTCTGCAGTAGAAGTAACTTGATGATTGGTGGAGAAAGCAAGGTGACCAGTGAGATGAACTCATCAGTCTACTTCTTCTCCTATTAGGCCCTGTACACACGATCTGTCCAAACTGATGAAAACGGACTGAAGTTCATTTTTATCGGTTCACAGACTGATGGTCTGATGTGCGTACACATGATCAGTTCAAAAGCCGATCATGTCAGAACGCGGTGACGTAAAACACAACGACGTGCTGAAAAAAACGAAGTTCAATGCTTCCAAGCATGCGTCGACTTGATTCTGAGCATGCGCGGGTTTTTGAACCGATGCTTTTGCGTACTAACGATCAGTTTGGACCGATGGTCAAGCGTCCATCAGTCCGATTTTAAAGCAAGTTTTAAAACTTTGGACTGAAGGACAACAGACTGATGGGCCATACACACGGTCGGTTTGGACCGATGAAACTGGACTTCAGTCCGTTTTCATCAGTTTGGACTGATCGTGTGTACACGGCCTTACTGTCACAGGCTGATACAGGATACCTACTGTATACTGTAAGGCCATGTACACACGATCAGACTGGTCCGATGAAACTGGTCTGACGGACCGTTTTCATCGGACCAGGGTGAAGTGGTCTGATGGTCTGATGTGTGTACACACCATCGGACCAAAAATCCGATCAGACCAGAACGCGGTGACGTAGAACACACAGACGTGCTGAAAAAAGGAAGTTCAATGCTTCCAAGCATGCGTCGACTTGATTCTGAGCATGCGCGGGTTTTTGGCATACTAACCATCAAATCTGTCCGACGGACAGGTGTCTGTCGGACAGATTTTAAAGCAAGTTTCAAAACTTTCGTCCGACGGACAATGGTACAATAGGCCGTACACACCATCGAATTGGTCCGATGAAACTGGTCTCCAGACCAGTTTCATCGGACCGGCCTGATCGTGTGTGCGCGGCCTAAGTGTTACTGAACTTCAGAAAAGAAAAAGCAGGTCTAATGTCCTGCCAGCCAGGTCTGTATGTACTGTGTGACATAGCTGTAATGAATGAAATGGATGGACAGAAACACAAATCCTTAGGTAAAACAGTTCCATTTTAGGTATTTAATTTTTGTATTTATCTGTGTGCCTGGAATTCAGCTTTATAGAGTTACTGTTGAGTAAACAGATCAGATTTTTTCCCAAGTGGCTTGTATTGTCTTCCTGAGATACGTGAGTCTGGAGTTTAATTCCCAACAGAATTCTAAATGTTTTCTTGTGTTTAGGTCAGTTTCCTCCAGAAGCACCAAGTTGTATTCACCTTCCAAAACATAGAGGTGAATGAACTGGTTTATGTTTAGCTGGCCATGTATAATGTATGTGTGTCTATAGTAGGCACATTCCACTGTAAATGATTCTGTGGCAAGGACAGATATAAATGACTCTGCAAATGTTTAACAAGTATTAATAATATTATAATAAATTGGAGTAATAGGAAACACAAGATTAACCTGGATCCTAAATGAGGACATATTTTATAATAACCTAGTGTATGATGAGTTGTGTCCATTTGGATAGCAATTTACGTCCACTCCTGGGCATTTATCCTATGGATCTTTTACCTTCAGACTTGATATGGAAACGCGTATATTTCTTGTAATGGCCAGGCCAGGTTAACTCCTTTTCTTTGAAATCTACATCTCTATTCATACTTTGTATTAATACTTTGTTACATCCTTTGATATATGAAAAGGTTTCTACCTTTTCTCTGTTCTTCTCTGAGTTTCTATTATTGCCATCTATTCCTCTTAGGCAAATTATTTGATGTAGACCAACCATAAATCTTTTTTGATCATAACATTTTTATATATATATATATATATATATATATATATATATATATATGAATATGAATCCCTTTTTATCCGCTTGGAATATATATGTATATATATATATATATATACTGGTATATATATATATATATATATATATATATTCCAAGCGGACAAGCGGATAAAATGTGATTCTTTCTTATTTGCAAATTTCTAAGCTTTAGTTGCTAGCATTGTTTTGAACTTACGTAGACAACTTAGATTACTAAATATGTTTCCGATTGCAGAAAAAAATATAAAAAAGGACATTCCGATAGGGATTTCCTAATTATATTTTTGTAAAATATTGATAGCAAAGTATTTTCTGGTAACCTATGTGTTATGAATAAGGAAAATCATTGTTCAAGAAAACTTTAATTGCTTAGACATTATTTGACAAATTTGAATTTGCATAACAACCATTTGACACTGAAAATGGTAAATGCAAGCATAATGAACGAGGATCTATATTTCACAATGTCTTGGATGTTTATTCATAGCAGGGTTTTAATATATTTTGCCTAAAGCGTATTACCCCTGTGATTCATTATACTATCCTAGAAATCCCAATCTTTATGGTGTTTATTAGTGCACCTAACAGTGAAATGGGTTAATCAATTTTAAAGACCTTTTTCCAACCTTTTTTTTTAGTGTACAATAGGTGCACTATTTCTCAAAGTGAAGGTATAATAAAGCAGATCTTTCACTAAAAATGCAAGATTTGCCTATTAACTGAGGGTGCCCTCCCCAATGCTAAAAACTCCCCACTAGAAAAAAAAACTCTGGGTAAAAAATGTAGTTAATATACTTGTAGGGTAGGGGCACAAAGGTTTTTTCTGGGCTTCTAGTGTGTCCCTGTGTCTCTAAGGAGCAATGGGTTGCCTCCAGGCATACCTGCCCTTAATTTTACCATGCTATATATGCTTCAATATGGAGGTTCTCAAAGAGTTAGGATCACACTTGAATAGGCAGTGTGGCTTCCACATATATTTGCAAAAGTGTGCAATTGTTAGATGGCGCACTTTTGTTTTACTTTTTGCAGACTAGCTGGTAATTGTGCTCACAAATGTGCTCGATGTAGTTCCCCAAATTAGCCACTTCATGTTGCCATAGTTAGGTCCAGGAGCCTTTGTTGGGAGAGTTGGAGTGAGGTGGGTAACTTGTAACCATAGGTAGTAGGGTGCCAATCATGGCCCTGCAGTGTAGAACATTTTGGGAAAAAGAGCTCCGTATAAATAGTCTGGTGGAAGTTTACCTAGGGGGGTGGCTGTAATGGGAAGTGTTGCAAGGACAAGACCAGTGTAGAGATATAATCTTTGAAGCTCTAGCTTCTGGGAGCTTCCCTTTAGGGGGAACAGAAAAAACGAGGTATAGGATTAATGGGACTACTCACATCCTCTTTACATGGAATGCAGGACCCTGGCAAAACTGCAACAATATGTCTTCTCCTTGATTCAACTTCCATCTTTCAACATAGGGGTTACCAAAAAGATGATAATATGTAAATAAGGGCATTTCAGTAAACTCCTAAATGGCTTCTGGTGTGTGGACTCTTCCTTCTCCTAACCTCAAGATGAGAACCTCCAGATGCAATATGTGGCAAGAACGTTAAAAAAATACATTAAACAAAATGTGATACAGTGTAACAACGCTCATGTAATAGTATGTTCACAAAGTGAAGCAAATACCTAGGGACCTCTGTAAGTTATGCTTTGAATATTTACTATTTACAATAACAGGCACAGGAAAATGCTCATATAGGATATTCAGTGGTGTGGAGCGGTATGGATAATGCTTAATGTCATTGTTATTAGATGTCATTTATTAGAAGTGCAAAAAGCTTAGTTATTACTGTTGTACAATACCAATAAATCAAGAGTTTGATTTCATTATATTATGGAAAAATGACACACGCAGGATCTGACTGGCTGCAAATAATAAAACTTCCAATTTCATTGCGCTCATTTTTTTGACAGAACCCAATTGTGCACATTTGCTACTATCTAAACTTCTCATACATCTTATTTATTATTATTATTATTATACAGGATTTATACAGCGCCAACAGTTTGCGTATCGATTTACAACGTTAGGGCAGAAAGTACAGTTACAATACAATTCAATACAGGAGGAACCAGAGGGCCCTGCTCATTAGAGTTTACAATCTAAGATGCATAATATAATTTTTGCAGTCTTAACATTATATTCTATACATTAAAATTTTTCTTTAAAATAAAGTGTCAACAGTTTACCTGTTTACAAGCCGCTTTAGTATGATTTGCAAATTTCTGAGATGACATAGAGCAGTAAAAAACTTTTGAACTCCCCAAGCTACACTTGATTTATTAAGATCTTGTAGCACTGGAACCCACCCAAAGAGCAAGAATTTGGCCCAAAAATGTTATTGACAAACTGGCAGCAATTCATCAGCTGAGAGTGCCTTGTAATGAGGGTATTAATGCGTGGAGATAGCCGCTAACAAGGTGTTAGACCTCAGTGGACAGCAACCAAGTAGAAATGAAAAAAAAAAAAGGATTAGGAAATGTATTGTCCATGTAAAAAGCAATTCCTTTTACCAATGGCCAAGGATGCATTTTCTTTTATCTTAATCCTAACTCCGACAAATAGTTCGGGGCCAGCAATGCTTGAAAAGGTCTTAGAAATTGCAATATAAAAAAAATATAATGCAATAATAAATGATTGCAGCCCTTGTTTGTTTTGTTTCTATAAATTTAATTAAAGTAGCATAGGAGGAGAAGGTTATGAAATCGGCATGCAGTTACGCAAGAATGAAATAGCCCAGTGGTGCTAATGCTTAATTTCAGAACAAATACTTCTTTATTGTTAAATTGATTTAAAAAATGGTCCCAATGATTCTTTCTTGTCCATCAGCATTAAAGCTGGCTATACACCTTTCAATTTGACTGTACAATCTTGTACTTTTAGTCAGTGTTTTTATACACAAATTAAGAGGGGCACTCAAGTGACCTGCCGCCTGGTTCCGTGAGCATCCCACAGTGCTGTAAATAAGGTATTTTGCAAAAACACAGCTACTGCACATTAGATCTACATGTAAGGAAGGGAATTACATATTTTTTTTACCTAGTAATTTTAATCACATCAATACTGGGCTCTTTCGCCCCCTTCCTACCCAGACCAATTTTCAGCTTTCAGCGCACTCGAACTTTCAATGACAATTGCGCGGTCATGCTACACTGTACCCAAATGATTTTTTTCTCACTTTGTTTGCACAAATAGAGCTTTATTTTGGTGGTGTTTATTCATGACTCTGTTTTTTATTTTTTGTGATATAAGCGAAAAAAGAGCAGAAAATTGGAAAAAAAATATTTCTTCTTTATATTTTAAAAGAAATCCAATACAATCTAATTTTGTCATAAATTTAAGACAAAATGTATTCTGCTACATGTTTTTGGTAAAAAAATTCCCGCTAAGTGTATAATAATTGGTTTGTGTGATCACGGACATATGTACGCAAATGATCATGTACAGATGTGCGCAGTAGATCACGGACAAATGTGGGCAAATGATCATTGGGACATGTGATTTTACTGTTACATATGTGGGGACCAGGTGTTTTTACTATGTGGGGACATATGTGTATGGGGACGTGTGTGGGGACATGTGTTTGGGGACATGTGTTTTTACTGTGTGGGGACATGTGTGTATGGGGACATGTGTTTTGGGGGACGTGTGTGTTGACTGTGTGTATATTACATTGTGTGTGACACTAGGCTGGTGATCAGTGAGTAAAAAGCTGTAAAAAAACACTCTCCTCACCAAAAACTTCTGTGTGAGGAGAGCCGATTGCCTAGCAACCGGCTCTGTGTTTACATCACCTGACGGCTGTGATTGAACACGGCCGTCATGTGATCAGGAGGGCCAATCAGAGAGCCCTCCTGCTGATCTGAGATGCGTTGTGTCCGGGTGACACAAGTGCATTGAGAACGTTCGCGATCCTCCTCCTTCTGAGGGAAGTTCCTGAACGTCCACTCAGAAGGAGAGAGCGCCCGCGCAGCTGTATATGTACAGTGAAAGTAAATATAATATTGTGCTAAACCAAAATATCTCTAGGCAGCCAACACAACAATGGATAATTGTGAAAAAAGTGAAAAATAAAATGTAGCGCCAATGTAGAGAAAAGTCCTATAAGGACAATCCTATTATATTGAGGAATATAGAAGAAAAGGAGAAAAAACTCCTCATAGTGTAAAAAATGTATTAAAAGCTGGTCAAAAACTAAAAAAAATCACTACTACCGTACCCTGCTTCCTTCATTCTTTTACTGCACACCATTGGATACAACCTCCATTTCAGGTGGAGAGTTGCTGCATGTTTTACTTTTTACCTTTTACTTTTTTTTCTGTGTTCAAGACTTTTGGAGATTCTCTGTTACTAGTGTAATTTTTTGAGTTTTTGACCAGCTTTTAATAATTTTTTTACACTATGATGAGCTTTTTCTCCTTTTCTTTATATTCCTCAATACAAATGGTCTGAATACCACTACAGTGCCATCACTGGCACCCGTCACTTACCGGAGGATTGTGGCCATATGCGGATACTGGATATAACGGACACCAAGGCTATCCATTTGGAGGGTGACCAGAGAGTCCATATAAGACACCCCCACATCGGTCCATATAAGCCTACAAGACCCCCCACCTTTCAGGGGAATGTCTACACAGACACCCAATACTAGAAGACAGGTCAGTGGGCTGCACTAAGGAAATAGGGAGAAGGTAAGTGAACAATATGAATTGAGGACAAGGCACACGTGAAAAAAAACAGGACACCCACAAACAAGCACGCCAGCTACACATACAATAAACGTCAAACCACCAAAACTAGTGAACATAAATATGTACAATAAATCAGAACGTAACCAGCAGGGATAAGAAACAAGCAAGTCCAGGGGTAAAGCCGGGGTCAAGGATCGGAGACGGCAGCGAAGTCCAGAAGTACAAGCCAAGGTCAAAGGGAGCAGATCAAGAACAGACTGGTATCAGGACAGACAGGAACAGGGCTTAACAGACAAAATACTGCAGCACTGGACTGAAGTGCAGGGCAGGCTTATATACCAGTGCAGCTGTAACTTGGGAGACACTTGCTGGTGGCCACCAAAACTGCACCCCTGTTACCAGAGGGAACAGTGCCACCAGCAGGCGACCCAAGTCATGACACCGATCATGACACCACCGTAAGGTGAGACGTGGGTCCACCTTGTCTGGTAAGGGTATCCATCTTTTATCTGATTTCATGTCTGAGGATTTCATGATTTTTATGATTTGAGGATTACACTTTTTGAGGATCACACCTTGAAAATGACATCCTGTTCAAGAGAAATATATCATTTACACATTTAGGGTGTATGGACTTGTATCTATTTATTTTTTTCATTTGTACCATTTAAGAGGATGATATTTTTATGACCTTATGGCACATGGACTTATGCATATATTTTCTCATTTATGTGTTCTATGTAATTCATGATATGAGTTGCAGCTGATATCCACAACTATTCACTAGTGGTGATCACTTGTTTATACATTATTAGCAATTTGTATAAATTGCTCACCATTTATAGGTGCAGACACAAACTATTAGTATATTGGCTTTTTGCTAATGACATCTGTTTTGGGTTTATTATTTTTTGTACACACGTATAGACACTGATTTTATTAATCATTGTCATTACCATCACTATATTTATTTATAGTTGATATAGTTGATGTTTGGACAAGCATCAACATCTAAGATTTGTGTCACTAAGTTTGTATATGTACAGTGGCTGGGTGGGAAGTAGTTAAACAGCTGACGGTAGGAGGGGCGGGGAGGAGATGGCTAACACAGACACACAGAGCTGACAGGCAGAGAGGGAGGGGTGTGTTGGGGAGGACGAGAGCAGAAGATGATGGAGGCATGAAAACTGACCACAGTAATCAGGGCTCAGCTGCCATGATTACTGTGGTCAGTACACAGAGGGGGACACAGGAACTGGCAGGATCAGCCAGGTTTTTTACAACTTATGCCGCGTACACACGATCGAACATTCCGACAACAAAACCGTGGAATTTTTTCCTACAGATTGTTTGCTCAAATTTGTCTTGCATACACACGGTCACACAAATGTTGTCGGAAATTCCGAACGTCAAGAATGCAGTCACATACAACACTACTATGAGCCAAGAAAAATTAAGTTTCTGAGCATGCGTTGAATTGATTCTGAGCATGCATAGGATTTGTGTGCGTTGGAATTGCATACGGACGATTGGAATTTCCGACAAGAACCTTTGTTGGCGGAAAAATTGAGGACCAGCTCTCAAACATTTGTTATCGGAAATTCTGACAGCAAATGTCTGATGGAGCCTCACATCGAACATTTGTTGTCAGAAATTCAATTGACAGACCGTGTACAAAAACATTTTTTTTTTAAGGGTTACAACCACTTAAACGGCACTATTGCATCTTTAATTAACATTTTTTCCCCATTTTTTCCTTGTTTATTTTTCATGTAGATTGTATGCACTAGGCTTACACAAGTGGTACCTTCTCATGGTATAATATTAGTATATGATATAACTTTATTGTATGCACAGTCTCACTTTTGAAATTTAAAGGGACAGCACGCCCACTTTAGTTGAAATAGCTTTTTTACATCTAGTATCTAGATTGTGTAGTGGATGCAGCAGAACTTATTTAAATAGTTATATGCTAGTGCAAGGAATATATTTGGGTTTCTGGATCTGTGACATCCCAGGGTCCTATTCTTCTTGTGTTGCTGGTAAATGATGTCAGCGGTGCTCTCTGCAGTACCTAGGTCGATGTGATGCTGCACTCCTTTAGACAGGAGTAGGCATCTTTAAGGCCGCGTACACACGAGGGATATGTCCGCTGAAAACGGTCCGATGGACCGTTTCAGCAGACATCTCCGCTCGTGTGTATGGGCTAGCGGACAGATTTCTCCACCCGCCAGATTTCAAAGCAAGCTTTGAAATCTATCCGGTGGGAATCTGTCCGCCCGACATGTCTGCTGGTTAGTACACTTACCAGCAGACATGTCGGCTCCCACCACCGCCGCGCCGCTGCCGAATGGATTCGGCGACATGCGCGGAAGTGTTTTACTTCCTGGTGCGGTGACGTGGCGGTGACGCGGCGGCGTCAACGTCACCGCCGCGTCACCACTACGTCACCGCGCCGTCCGGCGGCGGGAATTTGATCCGATGGTGTGTACACGCCATCGGATCAAACTCCCGATCGGACATATCCGATGGAAATGGTCCGCGGACCGTTTCATCGGATATATCCATCGTGTGTATGGGGCCTGACAGTTTCCATCATGCGAGAATCATGCCTGTGGCTGAGAATCATGCCTGTGGCTGTCGCAGTCTTGCATTGCCTCATGAAATTTGTAGTTTCACCAGCACTGGTCTGCCCTAGGTGGTGTGTTCAAGACAGCCTGTGCTCACAATAAATAGGTTATTTGCCACACATCCTGGAAGAGGACCAGTGACTGAGCAGTGAGTATGCAAGGCACAGCACTGGCGACAAGATGAGTATTGCAGTGAGTATTGCTCCAATTTTATTTTTGAAAATGGAGCGTTAGCAAGCTGGTAGCATGTGGGTTTAATGCCTCTTCATGGCCGGAGGCAATATTACCTCATTGGGCCTCACATAGAGAAGGATAAGGTTTTTCACTTACTTGTGACTCCTGTTGCAGTACTGATCATAGTCATTTTGAGAGGGATGGCATAGAGCACCATCCCTCTCCACCAGCTCTTTACAATTAACACTTTACCATCATCAGCCAGTAGGCTAGGAGGGAAGCTGATGTACACATTGCAAGCCCAGTTCCAGGCCGGGTTCCACAGTAAGCCCTAGGATAGGAAGGTCAAACCACAGCTACCAGTCTACCTCTATTATGGAACCTCCGTCTCCTGGCCACCAATGACTCCACTTCTGAGCTGGCTGCTCCTTCCCATTACTTTACTCGCTTCGCCACCCAAAATACCTGAAGTTTTGGACTTGTTCCCCAAAGAATATTCACAAGAACCAGGCTAGACATTGTTACTTAACTTGTAACTCCTTTGCTTGTTATAAGCCATCCTTTATAGACAATTCTCAATAATTTTCAGCAGAACAGATCATAACATTCATAGCGCAGAACATTAAACATCCCCCTTAAAAAAAAAAGAAGCATCCTCCTTTCTCAAGTGCTGTAGTGTTCAAACCTGTTCAGTTCAATGGTGACCCCATAATATAAATTAGAAATAATCCAGTCTCCAGGCCCATACCAGGGCCCTGCTAAGGGCAGGGTAACTCCACCTTTCAATTGCATTTCCTAATGTGTGGCGTCTATCTTCTCACTTCCGAAGACCACCAGGCCCAACCTCCTCCTGTATATATCACTCCCCTTAAAGCGGTTGTAAAGGAAAAAATGTTTTTCCTTTAAAATAACAAACATGTCATACTTACCTCCACTGTGCAGTTAGTTTTGCACAGAGTGGCCCTGATCCACGTCTTGTGGGGTCCCTTTCGCAGCTGTCTCTGTCCTCCCCGCAATTACTCACCACAGTCATGCGAGAGCTCACATGGTGGTCAGTAATTGCGGGCGCGTGCCTGTGATACAGCGAGCGGCCATAGGCGCTCACTGTATATCCCTCGCGCGCGGCGTCACTGGATGCGATTGACAGCAGAGCCAACCAATGGCTGCGCTGCTCTCAATCCATCCGCTCTAGCCAATCAGTGGCCAGGCTGAGCTGCGAAGAGGATATCGGGACCGCGCGGGACTTTTTACGGGTCAGGTTAGTAATTCGGGGGCTCAGGGGGGGGGGAGCGGCAACACCAGATGTTTTTTCACCTTAATGCATAGATTACATTAAGGTGAAAAAAAAAATTCAGACAGGAAGTGACTCATACAGGAGGAGGCACACTGCAGCAAGACTCCATTAACTCTTCAGAGAATGAAAATTTAAATTAACACCTGTCTTCACTGGCAACAAAATAAAAACAAACGTCTGGGTGATCTTTGCCAATTGCAAGGGTTTTAATACACTTTGCAGCAGATTCATACTTTTTTTTATTTGGAGCAATAACTGTTTTACCAACTGACTGGAATGGAGGGTCTGGCACATTTAGGTTTTTATTCTTTATTTATTTATTTATTTTATTCTTTATTACAAAATTATTCCAGCCTAGGTCACCTGGTGTTCTGATCAGAAAAGCTGCAGTGTCTACATCACTTTAGAAGCATTTAACCCTTGGGGGGGGCATCTCACCAAAACTGAAATTTCTGTTGCAGGAAGTGCCTAACATTTGACATATTGCATACTTTCTACGTTTTTGAGATGGGAGGACGTATGTAGGCATAGGACACACCCGTGCCATGTCCCTTAAAGGAAAATTTTAGTGCAGACTTCTAGGAAAATTAGTGAGCAAATCAAAGCACAGGCAGGAAATTACATTCCATATACTAAAGGTGAAAAAGTAAGGTATAAGCTATAGTATTTATTTTATTTGCTATTTTATTTACTATGAAAATTGAGTTATCCTTTAAGACTTGTCTTTGTCTGAAACAAATCCATGAGTGTTACTGCAGCCTAATAATAACATTAATGTTAGAATCTACAAATACTGTAGCTCGCTAAAAGCTGCGTATCTGCTCTTTCCTACAAAGTTTGTTTAAGACAAAATAAGATTGATTGGGTCTGTCTATATTTTGGATAACTATTTCTTTGTGTACTGATTTGCTGATTAAACTTAACAGTGTGAAACTAATGAGTAAATATTTAGCATGCTGACATACTTAGGACAAGGGTATATTATAAACACTGACCTGCTGAGTAATATCAAACCTTATTCCTTTTATGGATACAAATTATATATCTGTGTTCAGTTGCTAAGGATAAAAGTTTAATGTGCCTGCGTCTGTTTTAGTGCTGCTTTTAAGCTTTACCTTAATTGAACTAAAGCATGTACAACATTCCGGATTCTGTATTTTGTATTAGGTTATTTGGGCCTGAAGCTGTTTTGTATGTCAGCTGCTAAATATCACATAAACCCTTCAAATTCTTCATGGATTGTATAGGACAATTAATGGTACAATTACAATGTACAATGTAAATCTACAGCATCAAACAGATTAAAGTCGTTCTAAAGATTTTTTACCCTAATGCATTCTCTATATTAAGGTAAAAAACTTTTCAGGTGCAGCGACCCCCGACCGCCCCACTGAATGCTCATCTGAGCCTGACCTCGGTCCAGCACTGAGCACGAAAGCCATTGGCTCCTGCTCCTGTCAATCAAGTTCAGTAATGAGGAGTCAGGAGCGCTGGTGGGGGACCCGAGAATAGGAGGAGCAGGGTTGCTCTGTGCAAAACCACTGCACAGGGCAGCTAAGTATGACATGTTTGTTATGAACCTTTAACCACTTTTAACCACTACCGAAAGGACCTGTAGGTAATTTTGATTTCCAGGTTTGGGGAGCACATGCTGTGATTGGACACAGTGGGAGCCAACCAGCAGGTCAGGAGGATATGATGTTCGCCAGCACCCAACAATCTTTCCCGAGGCAGACAGAATGGCGGTCTGCCTATGTAAACCGAGTAGAAGATGGAGATCTTGTGTTTCTGCTAAGCAGGAACATTGATCTCAGTCTTTCCTCAGTCAAATCATCCCCCACACAGTTAGCAAGAACTCCCAGGTAACACATTTAACCCTTTGATTGCTCCTGATGTTAACTCCTTCCCTACCAGTGTCATTAGTAGAGGGACACTGCATTTTTTAGTCCTGATCAATATATTAGTGTTACTGGTCCCCAAAACGTGTCACTTAGGCCGCGTACACACGATCAAATATATCTGCTGAAACTGGTCCACAGACCAGTTTCAGCGGACAGATTCGATCGTGTGTACGGGCTAGCAGACAGGTTTCCAGCAGACAAAAGTTTTAAAGCATGCTTTAAAACTTGTCTGCTGGAAAGCCGTCTGTCGGATATGTCCGCTGGTTAGTACGCTTAACCAGCAGACCGAAATCTCCCGCATGTGTCGAATGGATTCGACGCATGCATGGAAGTATTTTACCACGTCACCGCGCTGGCTGTCTGCAGGGATTT
The DNA here is from genome assembly GCA_029574335.1 of Rana kukunoris. Taxonomy (NCBI): domain Eukaryota; kingdom Metazoa; phylum Chordata; class Amphibia; order Anura; family Ranidae; genus Rana; species Rana kukunoris. The sequence goes on from CM056049.1 coordinate 247,708,489, forward strand.
TGGTTTGATGGTGTGTACACAGATCAAACCAAAACATCCCAGGAGACATGTCCGATGAAAACGGTCTGCCGGACCTTTTTCATCGGATATGTCTCCTCGTGTGTACGCGGCCTTAGTGTCAGGCCTCGTACACACCATCGGACTTATCCGATGAAAACGGTCCGCGGACCATTTCCATCGGATATGTCCGATCGGGAGTTTGATCCGATACGATGAAAACACCATCGGATCGGATAAAGTTTGACGGCGCGGTGACGTGGCGGTGACGCGGCGGTGACGTTGACGCCGCCACGCCACCGCTACGTCACCGCACCAGGAAGTAAAACACTTGACGCCGCCACGCCACCGGGAATGCGCCGAATACATTCGGCGGCGGCGCGGCGGCGGTGCGGGACGACATGTCTGCTGGTAAGTGTACTAACCAGCAGACATGTCGGGCAGACAGATTCCCACCGGATAGATTTCAAAGCTTGCTTTGAAATCTGTCGGGTGGACAAATCTGTCCGCTAGCCCATACACACGAGCGGAGATGTCTGCTGAAACGGTCCATCGGACCGTTTTCAGCAGACATATCCCCTCGTGTGTACGAGGCCTCAGATTTATCCACCACATTGTTGTAGTCCTACTAAAAATTGCTGGTCGCCGCCATTACTATATAAAAAAAAAGTTCCATAAATATATCCTATAATTTGTAGACGCTATATCCAGAGGCATTCCCTGTGGGATGTCCGCTCTGGTTTAACCCTTTAATTTGCAATTTTAGCACTTTGTGCACATTTTATGTTTTTTTTTTTTTTTTTTTTTTTGTCACATGGTCTATTTTTGAGATTTGTACCATGCTTGTCAGGTTTGTGATTCACTTTATCACCACATTGTAACCTAGATTATATATATGCCCTGCATTGGTATCAATATGTCTATGTGTGTTATTATCATTGTTTTGCTCTGAGTCTGTTTACATACCCCCTTTCACACACGTTCACGTGCTCAATCACTCATCCTTGTTATACCCATACAGCGCAGACACCACCCCTCCCTTTTTTCCACATTTTCTTTTCTCTCTGCCCAGGACAGAGTGGTAGGTGTTTGCAGCAGTGTCCCCACCCCACCCCTCTCGGTAGCGCAGGAGTCCTCTCTACAACATCTTGTAGACGCTATAACTTTTGTGCAATCCAATCAATATACTCTTATTGAGATTTTTTTTTACTAAAACATGTATCAGAATAGATATTAGCCTAAATTGATGATTAATATTTTATATTGGATATGTTTTATAGCAGAAAGAAAAAAATATAGTTTTTTTTTTCCAAAAATTTTTTTTTGTTTAAAGCGCAAAAAAATAAAACCGGCAGTGGTGATAAAATACCATCAAAAGAAAGCTCTATTTATAGGAAAATAAGGACATCAATTTTATTTGGGTACAGTGTTGCATGACTACGTAATTGTCAGCTAAAATAGCGCAGTGCCGGATTGCAAAAAATGCCTGGTCATGAAGGGGGGTAAACCTTTTGGATTAAGTGGTTAATATCACTGTAAATGTTACAGCAGTACAATCAAAGATCAGCTCTGATTGGCTGCTATAACAGGTTCTTTGCATTACTGTATGTATAGTTAAAGGGTCACTAAAGGAAAACATTTTTTTTGCTGAAATGACTGTTTACAGGGTATAGAGACATAAATGTTAACTGATTCCTTTTCAAAATGATTAAAAATAGATAAAAAATCAATCATATAATGTGCCTGCAGGTTAGTTTCACTTTTGAACTGGCTTCATGTTTCTGCAAAGTAGAAATAGACACACAGAACAAAAACAAACAAATCCAGGGCAGTGTTTTGTTTTTAAAATGAATCTGATTGGTTCTGGGAAGTTTTAGACACACAGTAATGACAGCTTAGACCACTGTGAGAAAGCTCCCAGTATGGTGGTTATAAGGAAACAGACAAGCAGGAAGTGTGGAGAACAGAGCAGGATTACAGCAACTTCAAAGCAAAAATGAACAATAAGGACATGAAACCAGTACTGCAGTAAGGTAAAGGAAGCTATTTAGCTAAAAAAAAAAATTCCTTTAGTGATCCTTTAAGACAAACGAATCGTCCTGTAACATGTAAGATGATGTTAGCTGCATTCAAGATTCAGACAAAGGAAGTGATGCCAGCTCTCCTAGTGGGATCAGCCCAGATATCTGCTAGCACTTGCGTTTTGCCCCCGACCCCCACCCAACCCAGCCCACCCAAGTGCAGTATCTGTCGATTACTGTCACTTACAAAACACTAAACACATAACTGACAGATAGCTCTGACAACGGAGTTGTGGTCCCTGTCAAGATCAGGCGTACCGTTATTTTTCAGCTGTTGTTGAGGTGCAAGAACCGCAGGGCTCTTGTATGGAGCAGAGAGCCAGTACTAGTGCTGCTCACCCTTCTGGTGAATTGGCAAGCACCAGCGGCCTAGTACAACCTGGTCGTAGTCAAACCAGCACTGCAGTATCATGTGGTGACGTGGCGAGTCTCATAAGTGCAGTTCAAGCTGGTGAGGTGGCTAGCACGTGTAGTGTCCCCCTGCCACCAAGAAGACAAAGACAGGCCCATCGTGCCCATAGTGCCCTTCCTGCAGAATTTGCCAATCCTAATTGGGAGCCCACCACTTCTGCAGCACCCGAACTTTCCCCATTCACTGGCCAACCCGGAATTCAGGATTTTACGTCACTTGATTTTTATTCACTGTTTTTTCACGGAAGATCTCTATAGCTCTATTCTGGACCAAAGCAATTTGTATGCTGATCAATTCATCATCACTAATCCCCAGTTGTCCTCCCTTGCCAGAGATTGGAAACCAATTACGGTTTCTGAATTTAAGACCTTTCTGGGCCTATCCCTCCTCATGGGCATAACTAAAAAGGATGAGTTGCGGTCATATTGGTCCACTGACCCAATTTACCATATGCCCCTGTTCTCTGCCTCCATGGGCAGGGCACGATACGAGCAGATCTTGCGGTTCATGCACTTTAATGACAATTAACTCTTTTGTCCTCGGGAAGATCCTGGATACGATCGGCACTACAAAATTCGATCCCACGTAAACCACTTCAACAAACATTTTGCAGCCTTGTTTACTCCTGATCAAGTTGTCTGCATTGATGAGTCCCTGATTACATTTTCTGTCCGCTTGTCTTTCAAACAGTAACTTCCGGCTAATAAGGTAAGATAAGGGGTCAAGATGTATTAACTCTGTGGCCGGAGAACTGCCCAGACTACATAGGGAGCGCTGGCAAGATTGTTTGGAACTTGGTGTCACCCCTATTCGGAAAGGGGTACCACTTGTATGTGGACAATTATTAGTCACTTGTTTGATCATCAAATTGGCGCATATGGCACCATGCAATCTAATCGCCGGGGCTTACCCCAGCGGCTTGTAGATTCCCATCTTAGGCTGGGGGAGAGAGCCTGCTTGAAGTGTAATAATTTGCCCGGTGTGAAGTGGAGGGACAATAAGAATGTATTCGTTCTGTCCTCCCTTCACGCAGACACAATGGTCCAAATTCCTAGGGTGACTGGTGTTGTGGAGAAACTCCTCTGTGTCCACGAATATAACCTTAATATGGGAGGGGTGGACCTCAACGACCAGTTGTTGGCGCCATACCTAGTTGCCCATAAGGCCAGACACTGGTACAAAAAAGTGTCTGTATACTTATTTCAATTGGCTTTGCTGAATGTTCATTTGCTATATAGAGGAGGGACTGAGACCTTTCTTAAATTCCAATCATCTCTATGGCCTAAGAAACTGGAAGCTACGAGCATTTCATTACTTAGATTTTGCCGGATATGACCAGTGCCATTGGGAAATTGGGAAAGCATTTTATCACACCGATCTTGGTGTGGTCAGATGCTTTGAGGGCAGAGGATAGATCTAGGGTTTAATAGACCCCACTTGTCACCTGTACCTGTCACTACCTATTGCTATCATAGGGGATATTTACATTCCCTGAGATAACAATAAAATTATTAAAAAAATGAATGGAACAGTTTAAAAATAAAAAAACAAAATAAATAATAATAATAAAAAAGCACCCTCTCCCCCCTGCTCTTGCGCAAAGGCGAACGCAAGCGTTGGTCTGGCATGATATGTAAACAGCAATTGCACCATGCATGTGAGGTATCGCCGCAAAGGTCAGATTAAGGGCAGTCATTTTAGCAGTAGAACTCCTCTGTAAATCTAAAGTGGTAACCTGTAAAGGCTTTTAAATATGTAGTTGGTCGCCACTGCACATTTGTGGCAATTTTAAAGCATGCCGTGTTTGGTAGCCATGTACTCGGGCCTAAGATCATCTTTTCTATTTTATCAAACATTTGAGCAATATTGTGTGTGAAAAAAATGCAACACCCACCATTTTAATCTGTAGGGCCTTTGTCATGTAAACAAAAAGTGTCAGAAAGGGCTTTGTCTTCAAGTGGTTAGAAGAGTGGGTGATGTGTGACATAAGCTTCTAAATGTTGTGCATAAAAATGCCAGGACAATTCAAAGCCCCCCCCAAATAACCCCATTTTGGAAAGTAGACACCCCAAGCTATTTGCTGAGAGGCATGTCAAGTCCATGGAATATTTTATATTTTGACACAAGTTGCGGGAAAAAGAGAGATACCACATGTGTGAGACTTTTTGGGAGCCTAGCCACGTACGGGACCAAAACAAGCACTGCCCGGTTTTCTAAGGGTGTAAATTTTTGATTTCACTCCTCACTGCCTATCACAGTTTCGGAGGCCATGGAATGCCCAGATGGCACAAACCCCCCAAATGACTAAATTTTGGAAAGTAAACACCCCAACCTATTTGCTGAAATGTATGGTGAGTATTTTACAGATCTCACTTTTTGTCACCAAGTTTTGAAAAAAAATAAAAAATGATTTTCTTTCTTCATTTTCAAAAACAAATGAGAGATGCAAAATACTCACAATGCCTCTCAGCAAATAGCTTGGGGTGTCTACTTTCCAAAAAAGAAAGGGGTCATTTGGGGGAGTTTTGTACTATCTTGATATGTTATGGCCTTCAAAACTGTGATAGGTAGTGAGGAGTGAAATCAAAAATTTGCGCCCTTAGAAATCCTGAAGGCAGTGATTGGTTTTTGGGGCCCCGTACGCGGCTAGGCTCCCAAAAGGTTCCACACATGTGGTATCCCCGTACTCAGGAGAAGCAGCAAAATTTATTTTGGGGTGTAATTCCACATATGCCCATGGCATGTTTAAGCAATATATCATTTAGTGCAAAAAACTTTAGTTTGTAGCAGGGGAGGACTGACAACTCATGGGGCCCCCGGGCAATAGAAGATTATGTGGCCCCCAGGCTTACAGATGGCCACCAAGCCAGGTGGCAGTACAGAGGCAGGGAAGCTAAAATCTCGGGATTTTCACATCAAAAGCATGTAGGTTTTGGACATATCAGGGACAGATGTAAAAAAAACACAGATTTTTACATACTGTCCCTGGTTTTAATGAGCCTGGCAACCCTGATGGGGCCCCCTAGTGGCATGGGGCCCTCGGGCAGTGCCCGATTTCCTCAATGGTCAGTCCGCCCCTGGTTTGTAGACGCTATAACTTATGTGCAAACTAATAAATATTTGATTATTGTTTTTTTTTTTTTACCAAAGTCATGTGGCTGAATACATTTTGACCTAAATGTATGACTAAAATTGAGTTTATTGAATTTTTCTTATAACTAAAAGTAGAAAATTTAATTCAATTTATATTGCAAAAACATAAATCGCAGAGGCAATAAAATACCATCAAAATAAAGCTCTATTTGTGGGAAAAAAAGGACGCAAATTTTGTTTGGGTGCAACATTGCATGACCGTGCAATTACCAGTTAAATCAGCGCAGTACCAATTTGTAAAAAGTGGTCTGGTCATTCAGCAGCCTAATCCTGTGGGGCTGACGTGGTTAATGAGCTGCTCTATGCTTGTAAAACATGCAAAAGGGTGCCGGTATGGTCTTTAACATTGGCACAGCACCAAAACACATTGCACAGTACCATGCATTTTAACAGGCTCAAACATACGTGCAGTTGCTAGATGCGTGTAAATAAACTTAATTGTACCCATGCTCGTATGCAAAAGGCAGCCCATTTTTGTGCGGAACTGTAAAACACGCAATTTCACATTTGTTACTGCACTGCACCTGTACATGTCCTAAAATGTACCCTGTGAGGCAGAGTTCAGTGGTCTGTAAGTTGCATCCCCCCCAAATCCCCCCTCCTAGAACACCCCCCCAAATCCCCCCTCCTAGCACAACCCCCACACCCAAATCATCCTACAACCACCCTTGTGTACAGAGGAGCAGAGAGTGGGGGGGAGGTGTGAGCACAGCTCTCTGCCCCCGCCTGTACGCTGGAATTAACAGTAATCTCACTGTCCTGTAGCACTGGAGCTAACAGAGGCTCTCTCAGATCAGGTTGTTGCCGGGGCACCCCTGAGAACTCCTCATGGCACCTCAGGGATCTGTGGACCTCAGTTGAGAAACTCTGCTCTATAGAGAAGAATAGAGAGTCCGACCAGGTCTGCCTGAAACATTGACAAGCGGACCCAATCAGACCGCTTGTGTGACAGGTGCCTTACTAATTTGAAATCAAAATTTGTACTTCTATATTGATTCTTTGGGGTATTTTCATTTATTGCAGCTTATCGGTGGATAAGTGAAAAAAAAATACCTGTTGGTCAGAAATCCAGATCTATTCTGTGCTCTGTGCATGCAATTTGATCAATAGTTATGAGCTCAGGTGTGCCTGGACACAAGTATGAACCTGCCTGAGATATCCTGCAGAGAAGCTGGCAAAGCTGACGGCAGTAGAGGCATGCCCCCCCCTCTTTAACAGCTTCCTGGCGGGATAGCTCAAGCTGATTAAGACTTGTGTCTGGACAAGCCTAAGCTAATCCTCATCCATCATGGACTACAGAACAAATACTCTAAAGCCTTGTACACAAGATTGGATTTTCCTATGGGAATTGTGTGATGACAGGCTGTTGTCATGAAAATCTGGCCATTTGTATGCTCCATTGGACAATTGTTGTCAAATTTTCCACGGACAAATGTGGGATAGCATGCTTTAAAATTGTCCGCCAACAATTGTGTGTTGTTGGATTTTCCGATCGTGTGTACACAAGTCCGTTGGACAAAACTCCAAAGTTCAGAAGCAATGCTCACTATAACACAGCATTAGCAGAAGTTTCCCAAAGGATGGGGCTAAAGAGCTGAAAAATGTGTAGTTTTGTGTTTGTTGGCTGAATTTCTTTTGCCGTTTGTATGTGTAGCGCTACCCCCTCAGGAGCCGCTGGTTGCCGCTGTTTTTGATTTAACACACCCCTCTTAATTTGCTCGAACCCTCCCTTGACACATCAGAAGTCTGGTGGATGTATTGTGACCCCTGCTGGGCTGAGGCACAATGACAGGCATACAACATTCAATGACAGTGTAATGATAGTATTACCTGAATAATGGATGGCTCCTCCAGACTAGAAGAATACGATCCACACAGTAGTATATTTAAATCAAAGAGAGTGAGTTTACTTAATAAGTACTCGAAGAAACACACATAAGTTTACATCATCAAGTGAATGGTTGCCATGCAGTAACACAATATGATTTCGCAAGGGCCCTTGCAGAAATCCACAAATGGCATTTATGAATGAAACAAATTTATCCTAAAGAATGGTACCATTCGGCTAAACTAGTGAACAGTCTGTGCTCGCGAGCTCCCTCTATCGGGCGATCCTGCAAACAGCCCAAAGTCCACGTTGTGGCCGGATGGTGCACGTTAAATTTGTAATCCACAAGTAATAAAAGATGAGGGGAAGTTAATCCAACAAAGTATGGTAAACATCAAACGTTGGTGAGCTGATCGCTAGGCAGCATCAGTCACTTATGCATAACCACTATAAACAGTGAAAAGGGTATAAGTTCAGGCTGAAAGCCAAACAGGGCCGGGAGGCCTGTGAGATGGCACTAAAGTGTCTGTCTAAAGGGAGAACTAAGAGCTGAGCATGTGCCCTCTCACCTGACAGGCCGATCCGCCTGAATTCCTCTCAGAAAACGAGTTGGTGAATCACTTCTCCACAACACAGAGATCCCGGACAAGGGTGTTCCACTGTTTCAGTTGTCAGCTGGGCTTCCTCTCCGGGCTCCGGGTACACAGGCTGGATACAGGAGTCTTGCTTCCTTCCGGATGGCTGGTCTCTCGGGAAATTTAGGCCCAGGCTTCTGGGCCTAGCAGCACGGCTGTCTCTGTCAGCAGCTCCGCAGAGGAGAAGAGGCTGGTCCTGAGAGAGCGAAAAGGCGCCATTCCCTCTGCTTAAGTAACCTCCCCCACAAGTCTGTGCGGAGGCGTCACATGCTCCAACAGGGCAGGGCATTGTGAGGAATGTAGTCTGTTTCTCGTAAGAGTCAATGGAGTCCATATCCCCTGCTACTTGCAATCCCACAATGCATAGCTTCTTAAAGGTAATGTACATATTTACAGATGTGAATAAAGTCCTAGCGGGGATGGCCTGTCATTAGACTCTGACAGGAAGACCCCGCTACATATGAAAGACAAGTTCACGGCCAACACCCTTTGGACAAAAGTCCTGTGCTTTGTCTGCAGAAAATCCAATCATGTGTATGAAGCTTCACTCTTTCTATGTTTTGGAGATGAGTAGAGGAGAGGGATTTGATAGTTTAACAACCAACATGTGGGCAGGTCTGACACATTTCCTTTCTATTTCAGTTCAGTATATATTTGTTGTCTGTCTGCAGGAGGAAATAAGGAGTTGAGTATATTTCTGGCAGTTTAAAAAATATTTTTTACTGTACTTCCATTCATTAAAGGGATAAATCATGGTGAATTGTGCATGCATGAATTAGATATAGTTTATATGTTTTTATTATTTTGCCCTGACATACACTTTAACCTTTCTCTGTTGAAATCTTACAGCAACAGATAGCAACCATACAGGGCAAATTAACTACGTGTAAATGTTTCTTTATATCATCTCTGTATTAGCTACTACCAACTTCTGCTGAATTGATATCCACCCAAATATTCTATGACCAAGATGGAAGACTTGATTGTTCATTAACCACATCAGCAAGTGCAAAGAGCTATTGAATGATCACTCTCCATTATTGTTTATCACCTATCCTGTTAGATGCAACCACCTCTGTGGATGGCCAGATCTGATGCATGATTTTTCTCAATCTTTAGCTAAACAATTCCATAATCTGTACAGCATTTTGCCTTGTTTTCAAACATTTAAGCCCTGTACACACGACGGAATCTAATCTGATGGATTTTTTCGTCGGATATCCGATGAAGCTGACTTTCATCAGTCTTGCCTACACACCATCGGTCAAAAATCCGACCGTGTCCAACGCGGTGATGTAAAACACTACGACTCGCTGAGAAAAATGAAGTTCAATGCTTCCCTGCATGCGTCAACTTGATTCTGAGCATGCATGGATTTTTGACCGATGGACTTCCACACAGACGATCGTTTTTTTTTCTATCGTTTTTTTTTTTATCCATAGGAAAAATTTAAAAAAAAGTTATATTTTTTTTCACGGATGGAAAACAAACCGATGGGGCCCACAGGCGATCGGTTTGTCCAATGAAAACGGTCCATCGGTCTGTTTTCGTCAGACAAACCGTTCGTGTGTACAGGGCTTTAGTGCCAGATACTGAGAAGAAAATCTGAGTGCTCCGTTGCTTAATGTTTGTTGGCAATTCAGATAACTCCCCAAATACTCACTTTCATTGGCTAGTATCCAGAAAGCAAGAAGTGAACATGCTGATAGCAATCCAAGGTGACAGATCCCAAGGTGACAACTATGGTTTGAGAAATCAGTAGGCTAATCACTGTGAAAGCCTGCAACAAATTTTTCTAGATTTCAACAGACTTTTTCAACCAAATACAAAATCTATATTGTACATGAATTAATAGGCATGGCACTTACACAGGTTTATGAATTAAAACCTTCTAGACCAGTAAACACCAGGGAACAACACATACAGTATTATTGTGATTTGATATATTTTTGTCTTTTTCTGGGGTAGAGAAAATTGGCATTATTAGATTCTTTCTGCAGTAAGATGCCTTTCCTATTGTATCATGTGTCATATGAGGTATGCAAATACAAAAATATGTATTATATTTGTCAAAAGAACCCTTTTTTGAAAGTTGTTATGGCAGACAAATTTTCAGCACCTTGGCTAGCTCCTTTGATGTAAATGAAAGGTACCTTGTAGGTTACAGGAAAAGCTACAGATCCTTTTTATAGCAGTCTGTGGTTTGCATCATCTAGGCATATTTATAAGTTTAGAAATGTCACTGCAGTGTAGAAATGGGCCATACAGAATATTGAGAGTCCCCATATCCTCTTTTACTCATGATTTAACTTATATGTATATGACGCTGGCATTTTTTATGTATATGAAGCTGAAAATAATATTCTGAGATATTGAAATGTAAAGTATCAAATAAATGATCCAAGGTGATAAAAGACATGTCACCTGGTTCTTGCATATGAACTGTCCATTCTGATTCGTTTGTGCCTGAGTTGACTGTGTGAACAAAAGGTCCTCACCACACAGATCCCTTTCCCTTACTCTGGCTTGGGCAACACTATTGTCAAATGTAACCTTAAAGAGGAGGTTCACCCTAAATATACAATTTTCCATATGATCCAGCATACTGGCGTCAGCGCCAGTATGCTGTTTTTTTTTTTTTTTAAATGCCACACTTACTGTCTAATCTTGAATTTTGATTTATCTCCCCCTCGGTGGATGGCGCCTTTATATCCCGTCACGGCTTCCGAAAATACCCGATTTAGGACTCGGGTATTTCCGGCGCAATACGGCGCCTGCGCACAGACCTAGGAGCTGACTGCGCTGGCGCCGTATTTCTCCGAGTCGCCCTCCGAAAAAAGCTGAAATAGGACTCAGAGAAATACGGCGCCTGCGCAGTCAGCTCCTAGGTCTGTGCGCAGGCGCCGTATTGCGCCGGAAATACCCGAGTCCTAAATCGGGTATTTTCGTAAGCCGTGATGGGATATACAGATGCCATCCACCGCAGGGGAGATAAATCAAAATTCAAGATTAGACAGTAAGTGGAGCATTTAAAAAAAAAAAAAACAGCATCTGGCGCTGACGCCAGTATGCTGGATCACATGGGAAAGATTATATTTAGGGTGAACTCCCGCTTTAAATAAAGATGTATTCCTCATGCCACGTACACACGACCGTTTTTAGCGCTCTAAAAAATTACGTTTTTTTTATGTCATTAAAAACGATCGTGTGTGGGCTCCAGAGCATTTTTCACGATCTAAAAAATGGGCATTAAAAATTTCGAACATGCTCTATTTTTTCCACAACGTTTTTAACGTTGTCATTTTTAAGGTTGTAAAAAATGGTCGTGTGTGGGCTTTAACGACGTGAAAAACCCACGCATACTCAGAAGCAAGTTATGAGACGGGAGCGCTCGTTCTGGTAACAATACCGTTCGTAATGGAGTAAGCACATTCATCGCGCAGTAACAGACTGAAAAGCGCAAATCGTCTTTTACTAACACAAAATCAGCTAAAGCAGCCCAGGGTGGTGCCATCTGCATGGAACTTGCCCTTTATAATTCCGTTGTACGTGTTGTACGTCACCGCGCTTTGCTAGAGCATTTTTTTTTCACGATCGTGTGTAGGCAAGGCCGTTTTTATGATCGGGTTGAAAAAAACGTAGAACCCGAAAAACAGTCGTGTGTACGCGGAATTAGAAAGGGATTCAATTTGTTGGCGTTTTCTGACCATCCACATGGTGCTGTAGAGCAAACCATAAACTAGTTTACGCATTTATTCAAAGGACAGGAAGGAGACAGGAGAGCAGGGACAATACTACTATTGAAAAAATGCAATCAGGATGGGTTTTCTAACTCCCTCTGACAATGCCAATCTGGAGGCAACCACAGAATGTATTATTTTCTAATCTGTCCATAAAATAGTTTGGGCAACCATAATTATTGACCCTTTTCATTAAAGGTACAGTATTATTCTTAGTACCAATTAAAATGTAACCACTCAAGAATTCATCTTATACTAGTTCAACAGTGTGGTCCCTCGTTGGTTGTTTTGGTTACTGCACCTAAGAATGAGTACATAAGCATAAAAACACCTAATTGAATAGGAACAGTTGGGAGTCCACTTATTGTGAAGAGGAAGTTATCTTTTAAATGTTTATTTGTGTCCTGTAATCAAGAATAAAGAATGGCAGAATCTGGTAAAATGGTTGTGCAAGATATTGGGGATTTTAACCACTTAAGGACTGCCTACTGCACATTTACGTCGGCAGAATGGCACGGCTGGGCACATCAACGTATATATACGTTGATTTTAGTACCCAGCCGTGGGTCGAAGCTCCAGGACCGGGACCGCGGGATTCATGGACCCGATCGCCGCTGCAGTGCGGCGATCCGTCCCTGGAGCGGAAGAACGGGGAGAGCCGTGTGTAAACACGGCTTCCCCGTGCTTCTCTGTGGCCGTAGCATCGATCGCGTCATCCCTGTAATAGGGGGACGCGATCGATGACGTCACACCTACAGCCACACCCCCCTACAGTTGTAAACACAACACATAGGTCACACATCCCCTACAGCGCCACCTGTGGTTAACTCCCAAACTGCAACTGTCATTTCCACAGTAAACAATGCAATTTAAATGCATTTTTTGCTGTGAAAATGACAATTGTCCCAAAAATGTGTCAAAATTGTCCAAAGTGTCCGCCATAATGTCGCAGTCATGAAAAAATCGCTGATCGCCGCTATTAGTAGTAAAAAAAAAAAATTAATAAAAATGCAATAAAACTATCCCTTATTTTGTAAACGCTATAAATTTTGCGAAAACCAACCGATAAACGCTTATTGCGATTTTTTTAACCAAAAATAGGTAGAAGAATACGTATCGGCCTAAACTGAGGAAAAACATTTTTTTTTATATATTTTTGGGGGATATTTATTATAGCAAAAAGTAAAAAAATATTGCATTTTTTTTTAAATTGTCGCTCTATTTTTGTTTATAGCGCAAAAAATAAAAACCGCAGAGGTGATCAAATACCACCAAAAGAAAGCTCTATTTGTGGGGAAAAAAGGACGCCAATCTTGTTTGGGAGCCACGTCGCACGACCGCGCAATTGTCAGTTAAAACGACACAGTGCCGAATCGCAAAAAGGGGCAAGGTCCTTTACCTGCATTTTGGTCCGGGTCTTAAGTGGTTAAACATGCCTTCAGCCAGGCTATAGGCCTGGTTCCCCTCAGCTACTCCAAGCTTTTAGAGAATTAATAAACAAGAATGTTTGGACATACAAAAGGTATAGTTTGTTATATATGAACAAGCAAAAGAAAGTCTGGGTTGTCTTGCTAAGTGAGCTTGTTATGGCTATGCATTGAGATTGTCTTCTAGAAAGTCACAGGTTTAGTTGGAAATAGTGAGGAGTACAGTATGCTACATGACAATGCGCTTCTTTGCATAGATGGTAAACATGGTATTAAGGTTTTTTTGAAAATATATGCTTCCTAGTGTCCTTGGTTGCTAGAACACTGACAGCCCCTGCCTGTTGCATAGAGTCCTAGGTTACTAGGATACAGACAGCTTCTGTGGCATAAGGTCGTTGCTTGATAGGACACTTCCTAGCATCTTCTGTTGGTAGGATACCAGTTTGCGGAACCCTCCTAGTGACCTTGGTTGCTAGAACACAGACAACAGAAGGTACTTGGTGGATTTGACACAGGCAGCTCTTCTGTGCCTAGGATGCCAGACAGCAGAATCTGCTTCCTTGGCTATTCAGGGAAATTGTCTACATTTGAGCTAAACTCAGCACAAATATTTAAGCCTTGTACACACGATCAGTCCATCCGATGAGAACGGTCTGAAGGACCATTGTCATAGGTTAACCTGATGTGCCTACACACATTCAGTTAAAAAAAAATCGTGTCAGAACGTGGTGATGTAAAACACAACGACGTGCTGAAAAAAATAAAGTTCAATGCTTTCAAGCATGCGTCGACTTGATTCTGAGCATGCGTGGATTTTTAACCGATGGTCGTGCCTACTAACGATCGGTTTTGACCTATCGGTTAGGAATCCATAGGTTAAAATTTAAAGCAAGTTGGCTTTTTTTAACCAAAGATTAAATAACCTATGGGGCCCACACACGATCGGTTTTGACCAATGAAAACGGTCCATCAGACTTACACTTGTACACCAATAAATACATCCATATGCACGGCCATGGATGCAGACTTTTTTTTTCTTTTAGACATCTGTACACAGCTTGAGAAATAGTCTAGACAGATTTGTTGGTACTCCTAGAAAAGATGATAAATAATTGGATCATAGTGATATTTAAAATGAGCTGTTGAGCTGTTTCCTGTAATTAGTTTCACACATGCCTTCAATCTCGTAATCATTAAATCAGCCTATTTAGGGGCTTATGGCCCATACACACGATCCGAATATCGGCCAACGGATCGTACGACTTTTTTCGCTTAATAATCGCGAGTAAAATAAAATAGGATTTTAAACTCACGAAAATTATCGTACAATAGAAAAAAAACGATCGGAAGTGATGTCACGTGTTGTAATGTATTTGTATTGTATTGTCGGACGACGGCTGTACTGACTAAACGAAAATCGGACGATCGGACATCGGATGAGAAAAATTTTCGCGCTTGTCCGATCGAATTTAATCGGATGAACGGTCGTGATCGGCTGTCGAAAGTAGTGTACACACGATCCGAAAATCGTACGATCCATCATCGGACGATCGTTTTCGTCCGATATTCGGATCGTGTGTATGGGCCATAAGGAAAAGGACTAAATGATTTTATATGTGATTTGGCAATCTGTACACTATATACACATTATGGTTGTGCTAAAGTTTACATGCATACATCTCCAAATACGGAAAGGTTTCTTCACAGTAAGAGCTGTGAAAATGTGTTATAGACTCCCTCCAAAGGTAGTTCTGGCCAGCTCAGTAGATTGCTTTAAGAAAGGTCTGGATACTTTCCTAAATGTACATAATATAACTGAGTACTAAGGTTTGTAGGTAAAGTTGATCAGGGTAAAATCTGATTGCCTCTCTGGGGATCAGGAAGGAATTTTTCCCCCTACTGTAGCAAATTAAATCATGCTCTGCTGGGGTTTTTTGCCTTCCTCTGGATAAACTGTGGGTATAGAATTGGGCATTTGGGATTGTACAATATATATATTTTTTTATGGTTGAACTACGCAGGTGGCTTCTGCTGAATAATGCCCTGGGTTACTAGGACCTGGTAGCTCTGACTGCCCAGTGTTCTAGGTTGCTCAGACACAGGCTGTAAAAGCCACCTAGTATTCTATATTGCTAGCATGTCCTATATTGTTAGAACACAGGCAGAAGCACCTTACTTTCCTTGCTATTCAGGGCCAGAAGTGTAGATTTACCATAAATACTGTATGCAGGTCAACATTTGCAAAAAGCTTTACGTGTACAGCATTAAATATGTCCATATGCAGGACTGTGGAAGCAGTTTTATTTCTTTTTACACCAGCGTGAGACTTTAGTATAGCATACAGCTTTGTTGGGATCTGTAAAAAATATGAATTACAGATCTAAATGCAGTGTGTTTCTCCCTAAAAACAGGGAAAATTTAGCTATTTTGCTATTTGGTATCACGTATCATCATGTGTACCACACTGAGCATGGACCAGAGAAACAAATAAAAATGTGTCTAAGGAAATCAGAAAGAAAACGTTCTTGTCTTTAAGGTTGTAAAAAATGGTCGTGTGTGCTCTTTAACGACGTGAAAAATCCACGCATGCTCAGAAGCAAGTTATGAGACGGTAGAGCTTGTTCTGGTAAAACTACCGTTAATAATGGAGTAAGCACATTCATCATGCTGTAACAGGCAGAAAAGTGTGAATTGTCTTTTACCAACACAAAATCAGCACAAAGGGTGGCGTCATCTGAATGGAACTCCTCCTTTATAGTGTCGTTGTACGTGTTGTACATCACCACGCTTTGCTAGACACGATCGCGTGTAGGCAAGGCCATTTTAATGATCGGGTTGAAAAAAACGTTGGGCCAGATTCACAGAGCCCTTACTCCTGTCTAACTCGCGTTAGACTGGGGTACTTTCAAATTACGCGCATTTTTTCACTACTCTGAAACCTCAAAATACGGCTGCGGGCTTCAATCCGACTGGCTTACGTGTTCGTACGCTTTAGGATCTACGCTGCAATAAATTTGCGGCCGCTGGGTGGAGTTCCCGTCGTTTTCCGCGTCGGGGGTATGCAAATTAGCGTTTGCAGACGATCCACGAAGTTACGAACGTCAATCGCAATCTCTTACGGCATCTTTAGTCATCTTTTTGCTGCGTAAAATTATACCAGCTTTTTGCTGGTCTAATATTAGACAGCCCATGTTAAGTATGGCCGTCGTTCCCGCGTTGAATGTCAACGTCTTTTTTTATTTTTTACGTAAGTCGTCCGGGAATAGGAATGTACGTAAATGACGCTACTCAAACAACGAATGACAAATCGACGTTATTTCGCGCAATGCACGGCGGGAAATTTCTGAACGGAGCATGAGCAGTTCGATCGCCGCAGTGACGCGCCTAATTTAAATGCTTCACGCCCCCTAATCGCGTATTTCGCGGCGAGAAATACACTACGCCGCCGTACCGTAAGGGACAAAATCTACCAGAATTCGGCGTATAGCCTGGTAAAATACGGCGGCGTAGTGTATCTCTGATACTCTGCACCAATGTAATTGTATCTGAATCTGGCCCGTTGTTTTTTCTAGACCCTTAAAAACTTCATTTTTTATAACCATGAAAAACGGTTGTGTGTACGCGGCATGAGACCTTCTCCAAGCAGCTTCGTGCGCTTGTGACTACAGTTGAAAATATTATTAATATGTTTAAGGTCCATGGGAGTGTGGCTACACAAAGAAAATTTACTCCAGTTCGAACAAAATGATAGTGTGAATGGTAGACAAAGGGACAAAAAATACTTCCAAATAGATACAAGCTGAACTCCAAGGACAAGGAATATCAGTGTCTGATTGCACTGACTGGTACTTTTTTTTAGCAACAGTGAGCTCAAAGGAAAAAGACCTAGGAAGACTCCACTTTTAAAGGAAAAGCATAAAAAAGCCAGATTGGAATTTACAAAAACATGTATTGACAAACCACAATTCTTCTGAAAGAATGTCCTTATGACAGATGACACAAAACTAGATCTTTTTGATAAGTCACATCAACTCACAGACAAATCAAGCTTTCAAAGAAAAGAAAACGTTTAGTTATGTTATGCGGCTGCTTAGCTACATCTGGCACTGGGTGCCTTGGATCTGTGCAGAATGGGCTAGGCAGTCAAGGCCTGTGCTTGCAATCTCACTGGAAAAATAATTTTAGAGGTCTAGTTCACTGCTAGTCTATTCACATTGTTCTCAATCAATCCCTGAACTGCCAAAAAGTGTTGGCTGCTTTTCGATTGTCCTTCTGACTTTTATTGGAATAAAGTTATATCTATACTTTGTAGCAGTGACGTGGCTCTTTAATTTCCATTTTTGTTACATTACATTACAAGCCAAGGAGACATGCAGATCTTCTGAGGTGTAGAAGCTGCCTGCCAGAGAACCAGATCGTTTACTTCAATATGAATAGTTTAAGATAGCAAAACCAGTGAGATAACCTACAGGTCAAACTGTTGGATCTGTGCAGGACACAATGAAATCTCAAGATTTATAAAGATTTATGTAAATAAAGATCATATTAGCGTGCATGAAAAATGCAATACAGCCTCAAGCTTATTAAGAAATCCTGCCCGGTGTCAAAAAATTCTGTCTCAGTTTTGGGTCATGGGTCCTCAAACAGGATAATGACCAAAAACACACATCTTTAAGGACCCAAGAATAGTTAAGAACAATATATATTTAGACTATTCTAAAGTGGCCTTCTATGAGACCTACCGGTAGTCTGAATCTAATTGCCTATCTACAGAATGGCAGTCTGGAGAAGACACACTTTGATCCTGAAACAGCTGAAGAAGAGTGCCCCATACTGTCCATTGGTAGGTGCAGAAGTCTTATTGGGAACTACATAATCCCTTGTTTGCAGCAATTGCCTCTAACGGTTAGGCATATTAGGTTATGGATCCCATTATTTCTGCCCATTCCATTTTTATTTGTTTTATTTATTTTGTACTATTCTGTTAAAGCAGAACTAAAGGGGTTAATGCGCACCTTTCCAATGGTCCCATGCCAGCACCTTCTCCTGTGTGTCAGTCTTTGGCCATCTTCGTTGGATGGGATGAGATGACATCACTCCTGCTAATGCACAGCAGGTCATTATTCTGGCACACAGAGACCAGCCTGGCATTGTAAGCTGAGCTACACATGTGCAGCTCAGTTTACAGCATCAGAGAAGACAGTGAGCAGGCAGGTAGGGGCATTTTATTACAGAAGAGACATTGCATGTGTCGTCTGCAATAAAAGCCTGTCTGTTCACTGTTACTGTGGAACTTCAGTTCCTCTTTAAATTAAACATTAAAAGCAAAGTCAAAATTAAAAACAAAAATGAAATAAAAAAAATTATAGCTGAAAATTACTTCAGTATTTCAAAGAATATCGCAGCTTCTTTTTTTTTTTTTTTTCATGGAAGGGTTTCAACAAATTTGTCCATGTCTCTATATTTAGACGAAGTACAAAATGGAGTCAGCCATAGCAACCAATTTAAATGTCTCTTTCACTGATTTAAGCAGACTGAAATCATACTGGCTTCCATGAGCTGCTACTGTACATTTAATGTCTATATTGCTTATTGAACTATTTTATTAAGGAAGTCTGTATATTTGCCTACTTGCAAGAAACTAAAGGAAGTTTCTTTTTAAACAATAATTTTTGTGCAAGTGTGTAATTTAATACTTAGGCAGAGCTAATTATTTCAGTTTAACACCTGCTATTTTCTAGAAAATCTTGGATGAAATAAAGGGCTGCTAATATATCAAATTCTGCTAATCGATGGAAGAAAATCTAGATGAGTTAAACTGACACTGTAATATCACATTTCTTCAGCTAATGGATTTAGGAGGGATATGTCCTCTTCACGTATTCTTTAGCTCTGCTGATTGACAAATTCTCCTGTCCGCACCAACATAAGATACATTTCCAGATGCTGAGTGAATCATTTTTACATTGTTTTTTCTTGTTGTCCATAATCCAGCCCTATATGGCAGTTTGTTGAAGCATCAATCATACGGCAACTTTCCTTTCTATACAGAATAAAATGCCAATGCCATATATATATATATATATATTAAGTATTGTGAAAACTAAAGTTTACAGGACATTCTCATTGTAATTTTTTTTTACCACTTAAGACCCGGACCAAAATGCAGGTAAAGGACCTTGCCCCTTTTTGCGATTCGGCACTGCGTCGTTTTAACTGACAATTGCGCGGTCGTGCGACCTGGCTCCCAAACAAAATTGGCGTCCTTTTTTTCCCCCACAAATAGAGCTTTCTTTTGGTGGTATTTGATCACCTCTGCGGTTTTTATTTTTTGCGTTATAAACAAAAATAGAGCGACAATTTTAAAAAAAAATTCAATATTTTTTACTTTTTGCTATAATAAATATCCCCCAAAAATATATAAAAAAACATTTTTTTTCTTCAGTTTAGGCCGATACGTATTCTTCTACGTATTTTTGGTAAAAAAAATCGCAATAAGCGTTTATCGGTTGGTTTTCGCAAAATGTATAGCGTTTACAAAATAAGGGATAGTTTTATTGCATTTTTAAATTATTATTTTTTTTTTACTACTAATAGCGGCGATCAGCGATTTTTTTCGTGACTGCGACATTATAGCGGACACTTCGGACAATTTTGACACATTTTTGGGACAATTGTCATTTTCACAGAAAAAAATGCATTTAAATTGCATTGTTTACTGTGGAAATGACAGTTGCAGTTTGGGAGTTAACCACAGGTGGCGCTGTAGGGGATGTGTGTGTTTACAACTGTAAGGGGGTGTGGTTGTAGGTGTGACGTCATCGATCGCGTCCCCCTATTACAGGGATGACGCGATCGATGCTACAGCCACAGAGAAGCACGGGGAAGCCGTGTTTACACACGGCTCTCCCCGTTCTACCGCTCCAGGGACGGATCGCCGCACTGCAGCGGCGATGGGCTGGGTACCCACGGCTGGGTACTAAAATCAACGTATATATACGTTGATGTGCCCAGCCGTGCCATTCTGCCAACGTAAATGTGCAGCAGGCGGTCCTTAAGTGGTTAAATAGCCATTTATACGCTGGAACATTTGTTTACTACATAAAAAATAAATAAAATTGTAGGCGAAATCCAAAAATTGTAGGGTAAATCCAAACTCACATATGTGATGTAACCTGCCAACAGATTAAATAGAGTAGTTTAAATACTTAAGTACAGCATCATCATATGACAGGTGTGGAGGTGATGAGGGATACTGACTGGTGAAAGTATGTCAAATAAAATAAACATTTTTATTTAATTTTGTAAACTTTATTCTTTTTTAAACTATTTTTCTTTACAATTTTTTTTTACATTCTATTATCAGATCAGGGGTTTTATTTACGCTATTATTTCTTATAACAGTGATGATCACTGTTATAAGCAATAGTTTTAGGTGTTGTAAATGGCTTTCATTCATGACAGCTTGATCACTATTGTGATCTGTGATACAGCTAATAACTTGGTACAGGGTGCTATGATTGGCCTAGCTGTGGGCCAATCACTGCATCACAATACTAAGCAAAATCGCACTGTAGGGAGCATGCCAGTATGTATGCTCACTGTGACATATCAGTAGATCACAAGGCCTGCAGCTGCCACCAGCTCACAGTACATTTGTTGTAAGCAGGTTGGCAGGTGGTCAAATTACATGTACATCCACACTATCTACAGGGTGACAATGTTGCTGTGTGATTTCACTACAGAAGAAAAACATTGTTACCTTTTAAACTAAGTGCCGCTACACACCAGAATGCACACATTTCCCGCACTGTGTTAAAAACAGAATCAGAACTATAGGCATGGTTCCAGATCATGTGATCACCATGGTCTTATGGTTTGCTTATTTTAATTATAAAAATATTAACCTAGCTTTAATAATAATAAAACAAATAAAACATAAAATATGTAAAAGTTACTGTGAGATTGTGTGTGAGATTGGGCAACCACTTAGATATTCACTTTGACACTATACACTAACCACTCAACCTGCAGTATAATATTTGATTAAGGGCATTTCCGTGGCGCAGATTCTATTTCTAAATTCCAGGTTTCATGAAGAGTCTTCCACAAGTGTCCAGAAATGAGCAACACACAGGGGCTGATTTACTAAAGAAGCTGCGCTGCGCCGGTACATGCCTTAATAGGTGCGCTGGATGAATCCCTAATTAGGCGCATGAACCGGCGGCAGCAGCAGCGCGATGTGATTGATAAGTAAAGCCGCCGCCGAACTCCCTGTATAAGTCTATGAGGCGAAATCTTAATTGTGAATTTTAAAGGCTAATCTGCAAGTTTTGTCCTAAAAAGTGTTTGGGGACCTCAGTCCTGCCCCAGGGGACATGTACCAATGCTTTTTTTATTTTTTAAAACGGCCGTTTTTTCGGGAGCAGTGATTTTAATAATGCTAAAAGTGCAATAATAAAAGTGTAATTTTCCTTTAAATTTCGTACCATGGGGGGCTCTAATGTCAGCATGTGAAAAAGCGCATGTTTCCCGTGGTTAGAACTGTCTCTGCACAAAATGTCATTTTTCAAAGTAAAAAAGCCATTTAAAACTGACTCGCGGCAATAATGAATTGTCGGCTCCCGGCAATTGCAGGAGAATTCATTCATTAAAAAAAGGGAAAAAAAAGCGTGGGGGTCCCCCCAAATTCAATAACCAGACCCTTTAGGTCTGGTATGGATATTAAGGGGAACCCCGCCGTCAATTTTAAAAAAAAATGACGTGGGGTTCCCCCCAAATATCCATAACCAGACCCTTCGGGTCTGGTGTGGAATTTAAGGGGAACTCCACCCCAAATTTTTAAAAAAATGGCGTGGAGTCCCCCCTAAAATCCACACCAGACCCCTTATCCGAGCACGTTGACCTGGCCGGCCGCAGAAAAGAGGGGGGGACAGAGCGCGGCCCCCCCCCTCTCCTGAACCGCACCAGGCCACATGCCCTCAACATTGGGAGGGTGTTTTGGGGTGCCCCCCAAAACACCTTGTCCCCATGTTGATGAGGACAAGGGTCTCTTCCCCACAACCCTTGCCCGGTGGTTGTGGGGGTCTGCGGGCAGGAGGCTTATCGAAATCTGGAAGACCCCTTTAACAAAGGGGCCCCCCAGATCCCGGCCCCCCCCTGTGTGAAATGGTAATGGGGTACCTTGTACCTCTACCATTTCACGAGTAAAAAAAATGTAAAGGGTTAAAAACGTCAAGAGCCGGTTTTTGACAAGTCCTTTATTATCTTCTTTCTTCTTTCCTTCGGGTTTCTTCTTCCTCCTCCTTCTTCTTCCTCTGCTTCTGTCTTGGGTCTTCTATTCCCGCATCTTGCCCGGCGTGTTCTTCCATCTTCTTCCGCTGTCCTTCTCGTCCGCATCTTCTTCTCCTTCTTCTTCTTCGCCGGAGCGGCCGCTTCCAATTGAAATCCCCGCTGTCTGCCGGACCACGCCCCCCCTCTGACGCCACGGGCAAGCTCTTAGGAAAGTCCCCGTGTGGTGCCTGTGCGTCAGAGGGGGGCGTGGTCACATGTTCCAGAAAGCGGGCAATTCAATTGGAAGCGGCGACTCTGGCAAAGAAAAAGCCGCGCACAAGCTTCAAATTGAATTGCCCGCCCTCTGACTTGTGACCACGCCCCCCTCTGACGCACTGGCAGCACACTCCTAAGAGCTTGCCCGTGGCGTCAGAGGGGGGGGGCGTGGTCCGGCAGACAGCGGGGATTTCAATTGGAAGCGGCGCCTCCGGCGAAGAAGAAGAAGAAGGAGAAGAAGATGCGGACGAGAAGGACAGCGGAAGAAGATGGAAGAACACACCGGGCAAGATGCGGGAATAGAAGACCCAAGACAGAAGCAGAGGAAGAAGAAGATGGAGGAAGAAGCCCGAAGGAAAGAAGAAAAGAAGATAATAAAGGACTTGTCAAAAACCGGCTCTTGTCTTTTTTTACACTGACACTTTTTTTTACTCGTGAAATGGTAGAGGTACAAGGTACCCCATTACCATTTCACACAGGGGGGGGGCCGGGATCTGGGGGGCCCCTTTGTTAAAGGGGTCTTCCAGATTTCGATAAGCCTCCTGCCCGCAGACCCCCACAACCACCGGGCAAGGGTTGTGGGGAAGAGACCCTTGTCCTCATCAACATGGGGACAAGGTGTTTTGGGGGGCACCCCAAAACACCCTCCCAATGTTGAGGGCATGTGGCCTGGTGCGGTTCAGGAGAGGGGGGGGGCCGCGCTCTGTCCCCCCCTCTTTTTCTGCGGCCGGCCAGGTCAACGTGCTCGGATAAGGGGTCTGGTGTGGATTTTAGGGGGGACTCCACGCCATTTTTTTTTAATTTGAGGTGGAGTTCCCCTTAAATTCCACACCAGACCCGAAGGGTCTGGTTATGGATATTTGGGGGGAACCCACACGTCATTTTTTTTTTTAAATTGATGGCGGGGTTCCCCTTAATATCCATACCACCAGACCTAAAGGGTCTGGTTATTGAATTTGGGGGGACCCCCACGCTTTTTTTTTGGTGTTTTTTAATGAATGAATTCTCCTGCAATTTCCAGGAGCTGACAATTCATTATAGCCGCGAGTCAGTTTTAAAATGGCTTTTTTTTCCTTCAGAATGTCATTTTTCACATGCTGACATTACACTCAGGGCCGCCATCAGGGGGGTACAGGCAGTACACCTGCAGGGCCGCCATTAGGGGGGTACAGGGATTACACCGCCCGGGGGTCCCCGGGGGTCCCCAGGGGCCCCCAGGGGCCCGGATGGGAACCACCCTAAAACAAAAAAAAACTTTTTTTTTAGTTTTATTTTTTTTAAGGGCTCCGAAGGTCCCCAGGGGCCCGGAGGCCCACTAAGGGCCCCAGATGGCAAGCCCTTTTTTTTTAAATAAAATATATATATTTAAAAATATATATATATTTTTTTTATATATTTGTTTTTTTTTTTTTATATGAAAGGGCCCAGAGGTCCCCAGGGCCCCTGGAAGGCAACCCCCTTGTTTTTTTAAATTTTTTTCGATAAATGTTATATTTAAAAATAATATATATATATGTATTTTCTCTCTTTTTTATTTTAATTTTATAAAGAGCACAGAGGTCCCCAGGGGCCCCGGATGGCTACCCCCCTTTTTTTATATATATTTTTCTTTATTTCTTATTTCTGTCAAAATTTTTTGTAAAGGGCCCCCCCGCTCCTCAATTTGCGGCACCCCCCCCCCCCCCCGCTTCTCAATTTCATGCGGCAGCACCCCCCCCCCCGGTTGTCTGCTCCAGGGGGCCCATGCCGGAAGCTGTGTAAGGGGCCCCAAAATTCCTGATGGCGGCCCTGTACACCTGTAAGGGGCCCGGGGGTCCGGAGGTGCCCAGATGCCTGGAGGCCCCCCAGCGCCCCAGATGGTAACCCCCCTCTTTTTTTTTTTGTATATATATTTGGTAGTTGGTTTTTGTAGGATTTTTTATTAAAGGGCCAATTTTTGGAATTTAATATTTTTTAGCAGTCTGGAGGTCCCCAGGGGCCCAGAGGCCCCCAGGGCCCCGGGTGGCAACCCCCCAATATTTTTTGTTATTAAAGGGCCAATGTTTTGTTTTTAGGGGTTCTGGAGGTCCCCAGTGGCCCGGAGATCCCCAGGGCTCCAGATGACAACCCCCCACCTTTAAAAAAAAAAAACAAAAAAAAAAATAAATAAATATTTTTTGTGTGGTATTTTTTTAACATATATATATATAATATAATTATGAAAGCTCCCAGAGGGCCCCAGATGACAACCTTTTTGCTTCTAAAAATGTTATAAACATTTTCCCCAGGTTTGTTTCTTTTTTACTTTAATTTCTTTTTTTAAAGTGTATTTTTGTGCGTGAAGTCGAGAGAGAGGAGCTGGACTTGCAATCGCCATCCTTCTCCATGCCCCCGGTGGCAATGGGTGGGTGTGAGGGGGGCCTCCCACTCACCCCACCCTGCTACACTTGGGAGCCCGATGGGACAGAGGGACTCCCCCTATGAGGGAGTGTAGCCCACCCAGCCAGCCCTGTAGGTCCTTCGCCTCCCTTTATTTTAGGAGACCTCATGGCCAAAGTGCGTGCAAGTGTGGTGTGTTTTTTGTGGGGGGGGGGGGTGGGCGTATACTAAGCACAGGCGTACCTTGCATAGCACACCCACCGGGAGCCGGGCTGACACCACCAAACTCAATTCACATGTAGCCGAGACCGGGATCCGAACCCTTGGCTGCAGAGGTGAACGGCTTGTCAGCGCAGTGCCATTCACGTTGAGCACCACCGCAGCTCCCACCCAATGTTATTTTTTTTTTTTTAGATTTTTGGTAGTTATTTTTTATTAAAGGGCCCAGAGCTCCCAAGGCAAACCCCCTTTTTTATTATTTTTATATATATATATATATATAGATACTGTAATTTATTTTTCATTAAAGGGCCCAGAAGGTTTATTTTTATTAAAGGGCCCAGTGGTCCCCAGGGCCCCCGGATGGCTACCACCCTTTTTTAATATATATTTTTCTATATGTATTTTTTTAGTAAAGGAACCCCCCGCTTATCAAATTGCGGCAGCCCCCCCCCCCCTTCTTAATATCAGGCGGCACCCCCCCCCCTATTCTCTGCTCCAGGGGGCCCATGCCTGAAGCTGTGTAAGGGGCCCCATAATTCCTGATGGCGGCCCTAATTGCCCCCCCCCCCCCCCATGGTACGAAATTTCAAGGAATTTTTCACTTTTATTGTTGCACTTTAACCCATACTTCCATACCGCGCCTATTCTGGCACTTCTCTCCTTCATGTAACAATTATATTTTCTTCCTTGAAAATTACTCAGGACCCCCCAAACATTATTATATATTTTATTAACAAACACCCTAGGGAATAAAGTGGCGGCCATTTTTTCGGACACATTTCCAACAGTATTTGTGCCAAAAATTTGCAAACGTTTTTTTTTTTTTTTTGGCTTTCAAAAAAAAAAACCTGTTTCATGAATGACAAAATAAGAAAGCAGTAAAGCTAGCCCAATTTTTAGGGATAAGGTAAAAGATGATGTTACACCGAGTAAATAGATACCTAACTAATGTCACGCTTTCATATTGCGCACACTCATGGAATGGCGCTAAACTTCGTTATTAAAAATCTCCATAGGCAACGCTTGACTTTTTTTTCTCAGGTTACCACTTTTGAGTTACAGAGGAGGTCTAGTGCTAAAATTATTGCTCTCGCTCTAACGCACGCTATGATACCTCACATGTGGGGTTTGAAGGATGTTTACATATGTGGGTGGGACTTGCATGCGTGTTCGCTTCTGAGTGCGAGCTACTAGGGACACGAGCATTTAAATTCCTTTTTTATTTTATTTTTTAACTTAATATTTTCATTTTTGCACTTGTTTGTCCCTTTTTTTGTATTATTTTTCACTTTTCTTTCCTATTACAAGGAATGTAAACATCCCTTGTAATAGGACTAGTGTGTGACAGGTCCTCTTTATAGAGAAAGGCGGGGTCAATTAGACCCCACATCTGTCCTCCAGGCTGGAAAGCATGGAATTGGTAAAAAAAAAAACATCTCATGCTTTCAGCTGCGATCATGTTCGTTCAGCACAGTAGTGTATGTGTGTAGCATGTTCACCTAGCAGCAAAAGGGTTGCTGGTTCGAATCCCGCCCGTGACACTATCTGCCTGGAGTTTGCATGTTCTCCCTGTGCGGGTTTCCTCCCACAATCTAAAAACATGCTGTAAATTGGATCCTGTCTAAATAAGCCCTAATATGCAGTAGGATATTTAGGTTTTGTGCTTGCCCTAGGCCTGACCAAATTTTGGCACCCCCCTAATAGAAAAATGACCCACCCTTCCTGTCAAGGCCACACCCTGTTTTTTTTATGACCCACCCAGGAATTTTCAGGGGACACACACAAGTTCTGTGGGGGGGGGGGGGGGGCACAGGAGACCCTTAATTTGCCTAGTTTTTCGATCACTTCCTGTTTGGCTATGGGGCAGGAAGTGAAGGCCAATCTCCCCAAACGGACAGGGATAATACAAAATAAACTGACAGAGCTTCTAACCCCCCCCCCCCCCCCAAACTCTATCCAAAATGAAAGAAATCCAAAAAATAAAAGTGATGATTATTGTTCCAGTTTAACCCCAAATTTCAGATCATTTTTATTGGAGAGGCTTAAGAAAATATAACCATGCCAATAGGCTCAGCGATCCAGCGTTGCTAATATGTATGAATGTGTGTTAGGGACCCCCACAAACACCACCCAATGTTAAATCAACTATTTTCTTGTTTGTTTTGGGGATGCCTGCACCCCTGATAGGGTAAAGACACCTCACAAATGTTGTCACTTTCTACTTAATTCATTCACTTCCTGCCACACAGCCAAACAGGAAGTGAGGGAAACACCTGAGTAATGTTTTGTTGGGGACACACAGATCAATATAAATAGTTTCCCATTTTGGAAATGGCATTTTGCTGTGTACACCCCAAATTAGTAGGAATCTTGGACTTTGGGGTCCATTTACTAAAGGCAAATCCACTTTTGCACTACAAGTGGACAAGCAAGGAAGAAAACTCAAAACTTGGAAGTAAAAACCATCAGTGCTTCCCTTCTGATTTTCATTGCCTACGCTTCTACTGCAGAGCGGCTTTGCCTTTACTAAACCCCAAAATAACTAATCATTTGGGGTGTACACTGCAGTGCAATTTGCTTAATGGTGACACTAGTTAGATTGACCTGTGTCCCAAAGAAAAGACCATTGGTAGGGTTTTAACCTCACTTCCTGTTCAGCTGTGTGACAGGAAGTGAAGCCAATTTTAGGAAAAGGGACACAAAGCCCAGCCTAAAAACACTAGCAGGGGTTCTAACACTCAATTGGCTTCCCTCAAACAACCCACAATTAGAATAGGATTGTCTTGTGCTAGTTTCAAGCACAGCGCTGTAAATCAGCACTTCAAGCCTGTCCACCAATACACACCACCCCCCCTCCAACAGGCCATGTTTTGCAGCTTTTCCTACATCTTGCACATGTGCTTTAAAAAGTCAGTCTGGACATCAGTTCTAGGAAACAATACTTACCGCTTTGTCCTTCCTTTTCTGGTGACTAAACATTTCATGCATACACACCAGGAAAGAGCTTAGAGACAAAATCACACTTGATGGTTTAGGCCCAAACTAGTTCAGCTGCAGCGGTTGAAATCCATAGCAGGAAAAAAATATCACAAAACAAACTTCAAAATTTGAAAGTAATTTTATTGGTCCACAAAACAAGGAAAGCAAAACAAAAAATTACAAATAAACACACCAAAAAATATATAAAAACACACCTAAAAACAAAAAAGACCAACGTTTATTTCACAGTCATTGGAAAATAAATCATGCTTTTGAAATAACAGGATAGACCCACAGGATTAAAACATTAGTCATTAACATCTTGAGAAACATTTAGCAAAATTATGTAGCAGAGAGAAAACATCAAAAAATACAAAACTTGCTCCAAAACATCTCTGTTTCACTCCGCCATTCCTTCCAGCCAGCAAATCTGCCCCCTCTGAGGGGCAGCTGACACGTGCAGTATCCACGCTTTTTATAACATGTGTGCTAATGAACCAATTGGAAAACACATGAAGAAATGTCAGCCTCTAGTTTGTGTGCACTTTGTAACTGCTTACACCTTGTTAAGGATGTCCTTAAATTACTAAGCCAAAAAAAGAGCTTTCTGAGCATGCTCAGAAAGATGCAAGTCATTTTCAGGATGAAACTTCCAACTTCTTTTTCTAACTGTTCGAGCATGCCCAGTTCACTCGAAATGCAGTACCAGAATCAAATCTGCAATGGCGGATGAAAGCATTAGAGGTGTTTAATTTTTTTTTTGGTCCCCCATGAAAGTGATGCTTTACAAGCTGAACGGGAGGTCTTATAGAATTTTTACGTAACAAACCTAAATAGTAATAATTTAAAAGCCCCTGTCCCTAGTAGCTCGCAGTCAGAAGCGAACAAGCAGCATTTTTATTGTTTCCGGTTACCAGTTTAGATTTACAGATGAGGTCTAGTGCTAAAAATATTCCTCTTGCTGTTACGCACGCTATGATACCTCACTTGTGGGTTTGAAGAATGTTTCCATATGGGGCGGGCCTTAAATGTGTAAGCCCCGCCCACATATTGAACCCCCGTTCAAACCCACATGTGAGGTATCATAGCGTACGTTAGAGCGAGAGCAATACTTTTAGCACTAGACCTCCTCTGTAAATCTAAACTGGTAACCTGAAACACATAAAAAGCGTTGCCTATGGGTATTTTCAAGTACTGAAGTTTGGCGCCATTCCATGAGTGTGTGCAATATTAAAGTGTAACATGTTGGGTATCTATTTACTCGGTGTAACATCATCTTTCACATTATGGCCATAAATTGGGCTAACTTTAGTGTATTCTTAATTTGTAACCACTTGAGCCCCAGAGCATATTACTGGTCACTGACGGGGCCATTTTTTGCATTTCAACACTGCGTCATTTTGACTGACAATTGCGTGGTTGTGCGACGTGGCCCCCAAACAAATTTGGCGTCCTCATCCTCCCCCCCCCCCCCCCCCATAAAATTTTTTTTTTTTTTGGTGGTATTTGATCACCTCTGCGTTTTTTCTTATTTTTGCTTGACCCAAAAATATAGCGACAATTTGGTAACTAAAAAAAACATCTTTTTTACTGTTTGCTCTATAATAAATCTCCCCCAAAATATATTCAAAAAATGTTTGCCTCAGTTTAGGCGATAAGTATTCTTGGACATATTTTTTGGTTGCAAAAAATCACAATAAGGCGTTTGATTGGTTTGGGCAAAAGTTCTAAGTAGGGGTTGGTCTTATGGGTTTTTTTTGGAATAATTTTTTGTTTTACTAGTAATGGTGGCTATCATTGTTTTTTCTGTCTAATGCGACATTGTGGCGGACACATTTTTGTGAGATTTGGCATTTTTGTAGCGAGCAATGGTAGAAATGCATTGCTTACTATAAAATGACACTGGCAGGGAAGGGGTTAACACTAGGGGCGCGGAAGGGGTTGAAATATGTTACCTGGGTGTGTTCTAACTGTAAAGGGGGTGGGACTGTGTAGGGGAAATGACAGATCGCTGTTCATACATTGTAGGGACAGACGAGCAGCGCATTCCCCCCCCCCTGACAGGACCGGGATAAAGGGGAACTCCACCCCAAATTAATAAAAAAAAAACGGCGTGGGGGTCCCCCTTCAGGTGCACAACAGGCTCTTAGATTTGATCTGGAACATAAGGGGTTAAACCCACGCCAAAAAAAACGGCGTGGGGTTCCCCCTCAGATCCAGACCAAACCCTTCTCCCAGGCACGCAGTCTCTGGCCGGACAGGAATGGGGGTGGGGACGAGCGAGCGCCCCCCCCCCCCTCCTGAGCCGTACCAGACCACATGCCCTCGACATGGGGGAGTGTGTGCTGTGGGGGGAGGGGGGCACTGCCCCCCCACCCCAAAGCACTCTTGTCCCCATGTCGATAGGGACAAGAGCTCTCTTCCCGACAACCCTTGGCCGTTGGTTGTCGGGGTATGCGGGCGGGGGCTTATCAGAATCTGAGAGCCCCCTATATTAAGGGGGCCCCCAGATTCTGGCCCCCCACCCTATGTGAATGAGTATGGGGTACATCGTACCCCTACCCATTCACCGGGTGGAAAAGTGTAAACACAAAAAAAAACACACAGAAAAAAATAATTTTATTAGTCAGAGCTCCGGGGGTCTTCTGCCGGGACCCCCCACCACCAGCCCATTGGGCCCCGGGCTTCGCCGTCTTACTGCCGGGGGGGGACACCCACCGATGCTCTCCGCCATGTCCAGCCAGGCCCCCACCCCAAAATAAGCTCTTTCACATCCGGGGGGGGCCGGCCGAAAAAAGCAGAGAACAACGGGGGCGGAGCCCCTCGGTCTTCCAGACGTTTTCTGCCGGGGGGGCTCCAGCCCCGCACCGGTCTTCGCCGCCGCCTTCCGCGGGGGGGACACCCACCGATGCTCTCGGCCATGTTCGGCCAGGCCCCCTACCCCAAATCAAGCTCTTTTACATCCGGGGGGGGCCGGCGGAAATGGCGGAGAACAACGGGGGCGAAACCCCTCCTCGGTCTCAGTGCACAGCTCCTCCCACTGGCAGTAGTTCCGGCTCCTCCCACAGAGCTCATTCGCTTCCTGCTGGAGAGGAGAGAAGACCTGTCTTCCAGCCTCCAGGACCAGCCTCCAGCCCCCAGCCCCCTGCCCCGGAAGAGGGGTGGGATGGCCTCCCTCAGCCCGGAGGTGGACCGGCTTCCGGCCTCCGGAGGAGTCAACAGCACCTGCCCTCACAGCAGCAGACCACCGCCACCACCCGCCATCAGCAGGGAGTGACCGTCTCTTCCTGGAGACCCAGGTGTCTCTCAGACTGACTGACAGCCCCTCAGCCAGGTGAGAATGAAGCAAGAACCAGGAGAGGCGGGATAAAATCAAATCCCTGCTGGTGAGGATATTCTCAGGCCTGCGTGGAAAAAGATGACTACTCTCGCTCGCCAGGCCTGAGGGAAAAGAGGGACAGGTGCTCCAGTAATAAAAGATCTGAATTCAAGGGGGCCATCACCACCCTAGGACTAGAAGTAAAAGAAATATGGGAATACCTGGGGGCTTTTGCCAACGTGGGGCTGGAAGAGGCGAACTTCCTAGAGGAGCTCCGGAAGACCCTCCAGCAGGCCAACCGGGAAGGGAGCCAGGCAGCGAGGAGGAGTGGGCGGTCTAAGAAGGGGTCCCAACCCCCCAAACAGCCAGGAGAGTCAGGGGAGCCTGGGTGCAGTGGGGGGGGGGCGAGTGCCGGTGGTGCAGGGCCCAGTATGGCCATAAAACCTGGGGAGGGTTCCCGGGAGCCGATCCCTCGGTCCGTGGAAGGGACTGAGGGGTTGGCGAAGTCCGGGGAGTCTCAGTGATCCAGGGAGGTCGCCGGGCCCAGGTGCCGCGGCGGTACCCCCCCCGCCATCTTCAGGTCAGCATACCCAGGCTCCCCCAGGATGGTCGCACTGCCACAGCTGAAGCCCGCCATGTGTCGGCTTCCATGACCCCTCAGCTTGCAGAGGAGCGGGAGGATCTGGCCATGGAAAGGCCAGGGACTGCTCCTGCGGCTGCTATGTCATCGGGAGAGAGGCAGACACATGGTGGAGGCATTGTGCTGCGGTCATCTGGAGGGTAAACAGCTTGTGTGCAGTGTGGCCAAGATGGCGCCGGCCTGTTGGGGGTGGAGTAGACCGGGACCCGGAAGTGACCGCCCAAGAACCGGAAGTGCCCCAGCCGAACCGGAAGTGCCCCAGCCGGAACCAGTGCCCCAGCGGAACCGGAAGTGACCAGACCCGAAACCGGAAGTGACCATACCGAAACCGGAAGTGCCCGTCCCGCGACCGGAAGTGCCCCCCCCGCGAGTTTGCGGTGTCGGTGGGGGCTCAGGGGACCTGGGGGATGAGAGGCCGGGGGTACAGGGGTGCCCAGCCCCGGACGCTGCAGCAGGCACCTCCAGGCACCCCCGGCAGGAGATGGACAGAGACGTTGAGGACGTCGTAAATTGGACGGTAAGCTGCCACCCCCCCAGGTCCCCATGGACACTGCCACAGGCCCCGAGGGGCTCCCTGCAGCACAGGCCGGGGTGGGGGGAAAGTCAGGTGGGACCCCTCCCAGTGGACTGTATAGCATACGATATATATCCGGCAGTTGGAGGGGTCCCCAGGGGGCTCCCCCCCAGTACAGGTGGAGTCCCAAGGGGCTGGTGTGGTCGCGGAGGGGTCTGGGTGGGGGAGTTTGGTGGGGGTGGTACCCCCCTCTGCTGTGGTCCCGGGGGTGGGGGGAGCCTGTAGTCAGGCCAAAGGTGGTGGGTCAGGGTGGTCAGGGTATATCAGCGGGGTGGGTGCAACACCACCGGCAGGGATGGGGGCCCCCCCTGTCCCCCCCCCACTTCTGGGGGTGCTGAGGGGGGTGCCCCGCTTCCGGAAAACATCTTTCGGGGGTCTCCGGAGGCCAACTTATTGTCTGCCCTAAAGGGGGGTCGCTCTTTCACCCAGGTGTTGGGCTCTCGTGCCCCTCTGGACCACCTGTACAGCCGGTTTGGCGCCCAGAATTTCCGCGCCCCCCCTGCTGACCAGGAGAGGACGCAGGGGTCGGCGTGGACGAGGGGTACAGGTGGTCCAGAGAGGAGGCGTAGGAATGTTGTCCAGCTTCGGTATGAGGGTCCGGACCCCTGCCCCGCTCGAGGTGAGGTGGTGGGCCTGGTACTCTCCTTGGGTTTTGGGGTGGATGACCTTTTTGCTATTTGATATAAGTTTTGTCACTCCCGTGTGTATGGAACGCTTTATCACCGGCTTTGGGTTGGTGAGGGGCGTTGACCCTTGGAAGAGGTACAGGCTCATTCCCATCTCCAGGCAGGAGGAGGTTAAGAAATCACCATCCTGGTGAGGAATGAGTCGCTCCCTCCGGAGGACATTGCCACCTGGCTCGGGAGGTACGGGCAGTTGCAGACCCCCCTTGAGGAAGAACCTTGATGAGCGCGGGGTCTGGACCGGGGCTTGGCTGACCAGGATCCGGCTCAAGAGGGAGGGCAACAGTGTTGCCCACCTCCCTGGCAGCGCCTTTCTAGGCAGAGACCGGATCCTGGCGTTCTCAACCCGGGACAGCCCCGTCGTTGCTTCAAGTGCGGCAGCCCGACCCACATGAGCTCGGACTGCACGGTGGTCAATGGGCCGGTGCCACGAGTTTGGCCACCAGTCCGAGTCATGTGGGAGAAGATATGCTGCAACTTGTGTGGTGAGATGGGGCACCCATTTAGCAGGTGTCCCAAAGCATATCGGGGTTCTTCCTCAGGGGGGGGACCTCCCGGGCCGGGAGCGGCCGAAGCCCCCCCGGCGAGTGATGGCCGGGGGGTGTGGGATCCTGGAGCCCCTAGTACTACTCCGGAGGGACCAACAGGCCCATTGCCTCAAAGAAGGCGGAGCAGGCGTGGGCGTGGGGCTCCCCCCCCGGGGGACACGGGCTCGGTTGGCCAGGAGGCTCCCGTCCTCCGGAGGGCGGAGCCCGGTGGGGAGGAGTCGGGGAGGCCTGGGGGGTCCCGGGCCTGAGGGTCCGGGCCAGGGCCTTCCCTCTCCTAATGTTGCAGGCCCGATCCCCATCCCCCTTCCCTTCCCCCTCCTCACCATTGCCCCTCCCCTCCACCTGGCCCTCCATCTGTGTTCCCCATGCCCTCCTCCCTCATCTTCCCCTCCTCGTACCCCCCCCCCCTCGTCCCCCCCCTCCCAAGTCCTGTCCCCCCCTTCACCCCTTTTCTTCCCGTCCAGCTAAGTCTGGTCCCCCCCCTGTCCTCTCCCCCTGTCTCTGGCCCCCCTCCTGCCTCTTCCATTCCCCCCCTCTTCTGGACCCAGAGTCTCCTCTGGCCCTGTGGCCATGGAGATGGAAGCTGCTCGAGCCTCATCCAAGAGGGAAATCTCGAGCAGCGGGTCCGAGGAGGGGGGTGGTGTAGTCATCTCGGAGAGGTGGCAGGAGTGGGAGCAGGTGAGACGCAAAAAGAGGAAGGGGAAGGCTGCCAGATCTGGGGGCGGGAAGTCCCCAGTGAAGGGTGGGGTTCCCCCCAGGGCACGAAGTGGGGTGTCCCTGGGGAACCCGTTTGGTATCTTCTCCTCCTCCTCGGGCTCAGAGGAGGAGGAAGTGTAGATATGTAAATATGTTTTGTGTGTTTGTAGTATGAAGGAGAACATGACCACTTTCAATCATTCTGATGGCGGTCCCTCTCCAATACGGCTTGCGACCATTAATGTCGCAAGTATTCGTTCTGCGGGAGCTCGTTTTATGGCCTTCGATTTTCTCAGCCGTGTTGAAGCTGACATTTTGTTTTTGCAGGAGACCTGCTGGCATCTGTTGGCAGAGATGCATCTAGCAAAGAGGGAGTGGAGATGTGGGCCCTCCCTCATTGTGTCTCTTGCGGCCGAGCCCTGCAGTGGGGTTGCGGTCCTTTTTAAGACTGGTCCGGTGGCTTGCCGGCGAGTGATTGAAGTGGAGATCGGTAGATGTCTGGTGGTGGACGCTGTCGTGAGGGGGCAATTCTCTCCGCTCATAAATTTTTATGGGCCTCAAACTAGGTGGGAGAGGAGGAGCCTCCTTACGGCGGTTAAGCCTTATCTTTTTACGTCAGCAGGTGATTTTTGGTGGCGATTTCAATATGATCACTAGGCCCAAAGACCGGGCAGGTGCCGCCAACCCTCTGGGATATGATAGTATTTTTTTGAATAACGTAGTGAGAGGAGGCCAGGTTGGTGGATGTGCACGTTCCGTCACCTCCCCAACCTCACTGGTTTCACATTTTCCGAGGTAGTAGTAAGTTGAGTAAGATTAGATAGGTTTTTTTTAAAGGAGGACTCTGTCTGCTCGGCTCCTGAGCTGCAGTCGGTAGAGTTCTCCGATCACTGTATGGTATCTGTGGCCCTGAATGTCGCTGACACTCCTCAGAAAGGGAGGGGTTTGTGGCGCCTGAATGGGTCGCTACTTGGGGATCCTGAGGTTAGGGAAGCCTATGAGGTTTTCTTCCTGGGCAGACCTCGCTCCTTGAGGGCAACTGCTCCTCCCGCCTTGAGTGGTGGGAAGTAGTTTAAAAAGAGGTCTGGCGACTTTTTCCGGGAAATCTCTGGGTACAGGGCAGCTTCCAAGTACCAGGCTTACCAGAGACTACGCAGGCAGCTTGACCGCCTGGTGTCCTCTGGGGGCTCTCAGGAACAGATATCCGGTCTGAAGGCGCAGATGAAGGAGTGTCAGTACGACCGTCTCGCCTCCCTGGTTTTGAGAGGGATTATGGGAAGTTTATCTCTCCTGATCCCTACAGGAGCTGTGGTGAGGTGGCGAGGTCGAAGGTCGTACATGGCCTGAAGGATGCCTCAGGATCTCTGGTCCGGTCCAGATCGGGGATCCTGGGTGTCGTCAGAGACCACTTTTCGGACCTCCTGAAGAAGCGGCCTCTAGACATGGAGAAAGTCAGGGAATTCCTTGATGAGACCCCGCTGGAAGTGGGGTCTGACCTTCCTGACTCTCTGACAGAAGAGATCTCGGTAGCTGAAGTTGAGCAGGCTATTAGCTCTTTAGCTTCTAAAAAGTCACCTGGGCCCGATGGGCTCACGGCCGAGTTCTACAAAACCTTTAAGAGCCTCTTGGCTCCTCATCTGAGGGACGTGTTTAGTGAATGTTTGGCCTATGGCCTGCTGCCTCCCTCAATGAGAAGGTCAGCTCTGATCCTACTGTCAAAGGGGAAAGATCCGTCTGTGGTGGAGAATTGGCGTCCGATCGCCCTTCTTACCACAGATAGGAAGATACTGGCAAAGATCTTGTTTACACGTCTGTCTGCTTTGGCGGGCAGGATGCTGTCTCCCTCTCAGCACTGCACAATTCCTGGCCGGGGCACTTTTAGTGCCGTCCTGAGCGTCCGGGAGGCTGTGGAAAGGTGCAGGGCTGATGGCAGCGAGCGGTATCTGCTTGCATTGGATCAGGCTAAGGCGTTTGATCGGGTGAACCACGAGTACCTTTGGCTGCTTCTGAGGAGATACGGTCTGCCTGATCAATTCGTTGATTGGCTGCAGGTATTGTATAGGGGAGCTGAGAGCTTCCCTCTTGTCAACGGTTGGGTGGGTGGGCCGGGCCTTTGCCGTGGACTCTGGCGTCCGGCAGGGGTGCCCGCTGAGCCCCCTCCTGTACATCTTTGCGGTCGACCCCTTCGTAAGGAGGCTAGACTGCGGGCGTCTGGGGGGGGTTCCGGTGGGACCTGTCGGGGGTCCGGTTTCGGCGGTGAGGGTTGTGGCCTATGCGGACGACGTCTCGGTGGTGGTATCTGGTCGTGAGGAGGCCCATTATGTGGAGTCCCAGATCGGGTGCTACTCTGAGGCGTCAGGCTCGCTGGTCAATTGGGACAAGAGTGAAGTTTTCTGGTTGGGGAAGGAGGGGAGCAGTTCCCCCCTTCCGGACGTGTTCCCCACGCCCGTACCAGAGATTCGAGTTCTTGGCATTCATTTCGGCCCGGGTGATTATCCCAAGCTAAACTGGGAGCGCAGGCTGGTGAGTGCCACTCGGAAGGTGAAGGCCTGGAAAGGTTGGAAACTTTCCCTGAGGGAAAGGGTAAGCTTGGTCAAGACGTACTTATTGCCTGAGTTTCTCTTTGTAAGCTATGTGTGTCTTTTGCCAGCATCTCTCTATGCTCGGTCTATGGTCTGTTCTTCCTGCTGTTGTGGGGAAGCAGACTGAACCTGATCAAGAGGGAGGTCACATACCGCCAGCGACGGCAAGGTGGGTTGGACATGGTCAACCCGGTGGTGTTCTTTGTCACCATCTTTGTTAAATACAATTTGCAGTCCATATTTGTGGACGAGCCTTCCTGGTGGGAGTGTTCATGCAAGGACTGGCTCTTGCTGTTCTTGAGGCAGTGGGGGGAGGGGGGAGGCCCGGCGATCTGAGGAGATCGCATGGGTATCTCCCTTCCTATGTCCCCCTGGCATTAAAGGTACTGAGGCAGTGGCGGATAACTGCCCTGGAGGTGGGCTCTTTGGGTCGGCGGGAGCTGTACCTGAGGGTCATGGCCTCGGACATTTTGAAGCCCCTGTCTTTGAGGGACTGCCCTGAGAGGGTCCTCACGGAGGGGCTAGCCCTCTTGAATTCTTCTAGAATTCCAAGTAAGTTTTGGGATCTCGCATGGAGGTCGTTCCATGGACGACTCTATGTCCGTGCGAATCTCAAATACAGGAACCTGGGGACAGGGACTGCCCCCGTCAGGAATGTGGTGGGACATTGGAGACCATGGACCATTTTCTGGTCCAATGTCCCTTCAACATGGAGGTTCTTACGAAGGTAGGGGGTGCCATTGGCTACCCCCGCCTTCCGGCCCTGACCTATGCTGAGCGAGTGTATGGTGATTTTGGGGTCCGCAGGGGATTTGAGTTATCGTCACTTTATTTTAGTCAGCCTAGTTGTGCTTTATTACACTTGGCACGCTCGGTGTTTGGTGTCCACTAGGGACAAAATCCTGCCTGTGCATGAGGTGGTGGGCGGTATCTTTCGGGAGTTGGTGAAGGTGCGGGATCTGGAAAGGAGCAGGGTCGGGCCTGAGAGGTGTGCCCATTTATGGAGGGGGTTCCTCTTCCAGCCCCCTTAGGTCACGGCTCTGCCCCTCTCCATGGGTAGGGGCATCTATCCTTTTTCACCCCCTTAGATTTTGTTTATGGTATTTTTTTTGAAATAAGGCTACAGACATGTCTGACTATCATGTTCTTGCTCATACGTGGGTTGTAGGTATTTGTTGTTGTGATGGTGGGGTGTGTTGTGGGTTGGCGATGATCTGGACAGTAGTGGTTTCTATGGACTTTAATATCTCCCTACTGTACCAGTGAGCCGTTTTAAGTGGTTTTTTTTTTGGCAATGATCTGGGCAAGTTTTTCTGATGGACTATAAAGACTTTCTCTTGTACCAGTGAGCCTGTTGTAAATACCTGTTCTGGTGCTATTTTTCTTTTTTTTTTGTATAGTTATTTCTTGGTGGGTGGAGGTCAGTGATTTGATGGTTTGTGTTTTGTTGTTTGTTTTTGTGTTATTTGGTTTATTTAGTTATTTTGTTTATTTTATATATTTGTTAACCTTTTGGTCGCAGTTTTATAAATAAAAAAATTACCCCTCCTCGGTCTCAGTGCAGCTCCTCCCACTGGCAGTAGTTCCGGCTCCTCCCACAGAGCTCATTCTGCTTCCTGCTGGAGAGGAGAGAAGACCTGTCTTCCAGCCTACCAGGACCAGCCTCCAGCCCCCAGCCCCCTGCCCCGGAAGAGGGGTGGGATGGCCTCCCTCAGCCCCGGAGGTGGACCGGCTTCCGGCCTCCGGAGGAGTCAACAGCACCTGCCCTCCAGCCAGACCACGACACCGCCACCACCATCAGCAGGGAGGACCGTCTCTTCCTGGAGACCCAGAAGGGTCTCTCAGACTGGACAGCCCCTCAGCCAGGTGAGAATGAGGCAAGAACCAGGAGGAGGCGGGATAAAATCAAATCCCTGCTGGTGAGGATATCTCAGGCCTGCGTGGAAAAGATGACTACTCTCGCAGGCCTGAGGGAAAAGAGGGACAGGTGCTCCAGTAATAAAGATCTGAATTCAAGGGGCCATCACCACCCTAGGACTAGAAGTAAAAGAAATATGGGAATACCTGGGGGGCTTTTGCCAACGTGGGGCTGGAGAGATGAACTTCCTAGAGGAGCTCCGGAGGACCCTCCAGCAGGCCAACCGGGAAGGGAGCCAGGCAGCGAGGAGGAGCGGGCGGTCTAAGAAGGGGTCCCAACCCCCCAAACAGCCAGGAGAGTCAGGGGAGCCTGGGTGCAGTGGGGGGGGGGGGCGAGTGCCGGTGGTGCAGGGCCCATATGGCCATAATAAAACCTGGGGAGGGTTCCCGGGAGCCGATCCCTCGGTCCGTGGAAGGGACTGGGGGGTTGGCGAAGTCCGGGGAGTCCAGTGATCCAGGAGGTCGCCGGGCCCAGGTGCCGCCGCGGTACCCCCCCGCCATCTTCAGGTCAGCATACCCAGGCTCCCCCAGGATGGTCGCACTGCCACAGCTGAAGCCCGCCATGTGTCGGCTTCCATGACCCCTCAGCTTGCAGTGGAGCGGGAGGATCTGGCCATGGAAAGGCCAGGGACTGCTCCTGCGCGTCTGCTATGTCATCGGGAGAGAGGCAGACACATGGTGGAGGCATTGTGCTGCGGTCATCTGGAGGTAAACAGCTTGTGTGCAGTGTGGCCAAGATGGCGCCGGCTGTTGGGGGTGGAGTAGACCGGGACCCGGAAGTGACCCGCCCAAGAACCGGACAGTAGTGCCCCAGCCGGAACCGGAAGTGCCCCAGCCGAACCGGAAGTGACCCACCGAAACCGGAAGTGACCATACCGAAACACGGAAGTGCCCGTCCCGCGACCGGAAGTGCCCCCCCGCGAGTTTGCGGTGGTCGGTGGGGGCTCAGGGGACCTGGGGGATGAGAGGCCGGGGGTACAGGGGTGCCCAGCCCCGGACGCTGCAGCAGGCACCTCCAGGCACCCCCCGGCAGGAGATGGACAGAGACGTTGAGGACGGTAAATTGGACGGTAAGCTGCCACCCCCCCAGGTCCCCATGGACACTGAACTGCCACAGGCCCCGAGGGGCTCCCTGCAGCACAGGCGGGGGTGGGGGGAAAGTCAGGTGGGACCCCTCCCAGTGGACTGTATAGCATACGATTATATCCGGCAGTTGGAGGGGTCCCAGGGGGGCTCCCCCCAGTACAGGTGGAGTCCCAAGGGGCTGGTGTGGTCGCGGAGGGGTCTGGGTGGGGGAGTTTGGTGGGGGTGGTACCCCCCTCTGCTGTGGTCCCGGGGGGGGGGGAGCCTGTAGTCAGGCCAAAGGTGGTGGGTCAGGGTGGTCAGGGTATATCATCAGCGGGGGTGGGTGCAACACCACCGGCAGGGATGGGGGCCCCCCCGTCCCCCCCCACTTCTGGGGTGCTGAGAGGGGGGTGCCCCACTTCCGAGAACATCTTTCGGGGGTCTCCGGAGGCCAACTTATTGTCTGCCCTAAAGGGGGGTCGCTCTTTCGCCCAGGTGTTGGGCTCTCGTGCCCCTCTGGACCACCTGTACAGCCGGTTTGGCGCCCAGAATTTCCGCGCCCCCCCTGCTGACCAGGAGAGGACGCAGGGGTCGGCGTGGACGAGGGGTACAGGTGGTCCAGAGAGGAGGCGTAGGAATGTTGTCCAGCTTCGGTACGAGGGTCCGGACCCCTGCCCCGCTCGAGGTGAGGTGGTGGGCCTGGTACTCTCCTTGGGTTTTTGGGTGGATGACCTTTTTTGGCTGTCATCCATCCCACCAACACACGGGAGTTTGATATAAGTTTTGTCACTCCCGTGTGTATGGAACGCTTTATCACCGGCTTTGGGTTGGTGAGGGGCGTTGACCCTTGGAAGAGGTACAGGCTCATTCCCATCTCCAGGCAGGAGGAGGTTAAGAACATCACCATCCTGGTGAGGAATGAGTCGCTCCTCCGGAGGACATTGCCACCTGGCTCGGGAGGTACGGGCAGTTGCAGACCCCCCTGAGGAAGAACCTTGATGAGCGCGGGGTCTGGACCGGGGCTTGGTTGACCAGGATCCGGCTCAAGAGGGAGGGCAACAGAGTGTTGCCCACCTCCCTGGCAGCGCCTTTCTAGGCAGAGACCGGATCCTGGCGTTCTACCCGGGACAGCCCCGTCGTTGCTTCAAGTGCGGCAGCCCGACCCACATGAGCTCGGACTGCACGGTGGTCAGATGTGGCCGGTGCCACGAGTTTGGCCACCAGTCCGAGTCATGTGGGAAGATATGCTGCAACTTGTGTGGTGAGATGGGGCACCCCATTTAGCAGGTGTCCCAAAGCATATCGGGGTTCTTCCTCAGGGGGGGACCTCCCGGCCGGGAGCGGCCGAAGCCCCCCCGGCGAGTGATGGCCGGGGGGGTGGGGATCCTGGAGCCCCTAGTACTACTCCGGAGGGACCAACAGGCCCATTGCCTCAAAGAAGGCGGAGCAGCGTGGGCGTGGGGCTCCCCCCCCGGGGACACGGGCTCGGTTGGCCAGGAGGCTCCCGATCCTCCGGAGGGCGGAGCCGGTGGGGAGGAGTCGGGGAGGCCTGGGGGTCCCGGGCCTGAGGGTCCGGGGCCAGGGCCTTCCTCTCCTAATGTTGCAGGGCCGATCCCCATCCCCCTTCCTTTCCTCCCCTCCTCACCATTGCCCCTCCCCTCCACCTGGCCCTCCATCTGTTTCCCATGCCTCCTCCCTCATCTTCCCCTCCTCGTACCCCCCCCCCTCGTCCCCCCCCTCCCAGGTCCCGTCCCCCCCCTTCCCCTTCTTCTTCCCACCAGCTAAGTCTGGTCCCCCCCCTGTCCTCTCCCCTGTCTCTGGCCCCCCTCCTCCTGCCTCTTCCATTCCCCCCCCTTCTGGACCCAGAGTCTCCTCTGGCCCTGTGGCCATGGAGATGGAAGCTGCTCGAGCCTCATCCAAGAGGGAAATCTCGAGCAGCGGGTCCGAGGAGGGGGGTGGTGTAGTCATCTCGGAGAGGTGGCAGGAGTGGGAGCAGGTGAGACGCAAAAAGAAGAAGGGGAAGGCTGCCAGATCTGGGGGCGGGAAGTCCCCAGTGAAGGGTGGGGTTCCCCCAGGGGCACGAAGTGGGGTGTCCCTGGGGAACCCGTTTGTATCTTCTCCTCCTCCTCGGGCTCAGAGGAGGAGGAAGTGTAGATATGTAAATATGTTTTTGTGTTTGTAGTATGAAGGAGAACATGACCACTTTCAATCATTCTGATGGCGGTACCCTCTCCAATACGGCTTGCGACCATTAATGTCGCAAGTATTCGTTCTGCGGGAGCTCGTTTTATGGCCTTCGATTTTCTCAGCCGTGTTGAAGCTGACATTTTGTTTTTGCAGGAGACCTGGCTGGCATCTGTGGCAGAGATGCATCTAGCAAAGAGGGAGTGGAGATGTGGGCCCTCCCTCTGGTCTCTTGCGGCCGAGAGCCTGCAGTGGGTTGCGGTCCTTTTTAAGACTGGTCCGGTGGCTTGCCGCGAGTGATTGAAGTGGAGATCGGTAGATGTCTGGTGGTGGACGCTGTCGTGAGGGGGCAATTCCTCCGGCTCATAAATTTTTATGGGCCTCAAACTAGGAGGGAGAGGAGGAGCCTCCTTACGGCGGTTAAGCCTTATCTTTTTACGTCCCAGCAGGTGATTTTGGTGGCGATTTCAATATGATCACTAGGCCCAAAGACCCGGCAGGTGCCGCCAAACCTCTGGGATATGATAGTATTTTTTTGAATAACGTAGTGAGGGAGGCCAGGTTGGTGGATGTGCACGTTCGTCACCTCCCCAACCTCACTGGTTTCAATCACATTTCCCGAGGTAGTAGTAAGAGTAGATTAGATAGGTTTTTTTTAAAGGAGGACTCTGTCTGCTCGGCTCCTGAGCTGCAGTCGGTAGAGTTCTCCGATCACTGTATGGTATCTGTGGCCCTGAATGTCGCTGACACTCCTCAGAAAGGGAGGGTTTGTGGCGCCTGAATGGGTCGCTACTGGAGGATCCTGAGGTTAGGGAAGCCTATGAGGTTTTCTTCCTGGGCCAGACTCTCGCTCCTTGAGGGCAACTGCTCCCGCCTTTGAGTGGTGGGAAGTAGTTAAAAAGAGGTCTGGCGACTTTTCCGGGAAATCTCTGGGTACAGGGCAGCTTCCAAGTACCAGGCTTACCAGAGACTACGCAGGCAGCTTGACCGCCTGGTGTCCTCTGGGGGCTCTCAGGAACAGATATCCGTCTGAAGGCGCAGATGAAGGAGTGTCAGTACGACCGTCTCGCCTCCTGGTTTTTGAGAGGGATTATGGAAGTTTATCTCTCCTGATCCCTACAGGAGCTGTGGTGAGGTGGCGAGGTCGAAGGTCGTACATGGCCTGAAGGATGCCTCAGGATCTCTGGTCCGGTCCAGATCGGGGATCCTGGGTGTCGTCAGAGACCACTTTTCGGACCTCCTGAAGAAGCGGCCTCTAGACATGGAGAAAGTCAGGGAATTCCTTGATGAGACCCCGCTGGAAGTGGGGTCTGACCTTCCTGACTCTCTGACAGAAGAGATCTCGGTAGCTGAAGTTGAGCAGGCTATTAGCTCTTTAGCTTCTAAAAAGTCACCTGGGCCCGATGGGCTCACGGCCGAGTTCTACAAAACCTTTAAGAGCCTCTTGGCTCCTCATCTGAGGGACGTGTTTAGTGAATGTTTGGCCTATGGCCTGCTGCCTCCCTCAATGAGAAGGTCAGCTCTGATCCTACTGTCAAAGGGGAAAGATCCGTCTGTGGTGGAGAATTGGCGTCCGATCGCCCTTCTTACCACAGATAGGAAGATACTGGCAAAGATCTTGTTTACACACGTCTGTCTGCTTTGGCGGGCAGGATGCTGTCTCCCTCTCAGCACTGCACAATTCCTGGCCGGGGGCACTTTTAGTGCCGTCCTGAGCGTCCGGGAGGCTGTGGAAAGGTGCAGGGCTGATGGCAGCGAGCGTATCTGCTTGCATTGGATCAGGCTAAAGGCGTTTGATCGGGTGAACCACGAGTACCTTTGGCTGCTTCTGAGGAGATACGGTCTGCCTGATCAATTCGTTGATTGGCTGCAGGTATTGTATAGGGGAGCTGAGAGCTTCCTCTTGTCAACGGTGGGTGGGCCGGGCTTTGCCGTGGACTCTGGGCGTCCGGCAGGGGTGCCCGCTGAGCCCCTCCTGTACATCTTTGCGGTCGACCCCTTCGTAAGGAGGGCTAGACTGCGGGCGTCTGGGGGGGGTTCCGGTGGGACCTGTCGGGGGTCCGGTTTCGGCGGTGAGGGTTGTGGGCCTATGCGGACGACGTCTCGGTGGGTGGTTATCTGGTCGTGAGGAGGCCCATTATGTGGTGTCCCAGATCGGGTGCTACTCTGAGGCGTCAGGCTCGCTGGT
The DNA here is from genome assembly GCA_029574335.1 of Rana kukunoris. NCBI lineage: Eukaryota > Metazoa > Chordata > Amphibia > Anura > Ranidae > Rana > Rana kukunoris. The sequence continues at coordinate 247,753,266 of CM056049.1, forward strand.
CAATTGGGACAAGAGTGAAGTTTTCTGGTTGGGGAAGGAGGGGAGCAGTTTTCCCCCTTCCGGACGTGTTCCCCACGCCCGTACCAGAGATTCGAGTTCTTGGCATTCATTTCGGCCCGGGTTGATTATCCAAGCTAAACTGGGAGCGCAGGCTGGTGAGTGCCACTCGGAAGGTGAAGGCCTGGAAAGGTTGGAAACTTTCCCTGAGGGAAAGGGGTAAGCTTGGTCAAGACGTACTTATTGCCTGAGTTTCTCTTTGTAAGCTATGTGTGTCTTTTGCCAGCATCTCTCTATGCTCGGTCTATGGTCTGTTCTTCCTGCTGTTGTGGGGAAGCAGACTGAACCTGATCAAGAGGGTAGGTCACATACCGCCAAGCGACGGCATGGTGGGTTGGACATGGTCAACCCGGTGGTGTTCTTTGTCACCATCTTTGTTAAATACAATTTGCAGTCCAATATTTGTGGACGAGCCTTCCTGGTGGGAGTGTTCATGCAAGGACTGGCTCTTGCTGTTCTTGAGGCAGTGGGGGGAGGGGGGGAGGCCCGGCGATCTGAGGAGATCGCATGGGTATCTCCCTTCCTATGTCCCCCTGGCATTAAAGGTACTGAGGCAGTGGCGGATAACTGCCCTGAGGTGGGCTCTTTGGGTCGGCGGGAGCTGTACCTGAGGGTCATGGCCTCGGACATTTTGAAGCCCCTGTCTTTGAGGGACTGCCCTGAGAGGGTCCTCACGGAGGGGCTAGCCCTCTTGAATTCTTCTAGAATTCCAAGTAAGTTTTGGGATCTCGCATGGAGGTCGTTCCATGGACGACTCTATGTCCGTGCGAATCTCAAATACAGGAACCTGGGGGACAGGGACTGCCCCCGTCAGGAATGTGGTGGGACATTGGAGACCATGGACCATTTTCTGGTCAATGTCCTTCAACATGGAGGTTCTTACGAAGGTAGGGGGTGCCATTGGCTACCCCCGCCGCCTTCCGGCCCTGACCTATGCTGAGCGAGTGTTATGGTGATTTTGGGGTCCGCAGGGGATTTGAGTTATCGTCACTTTATTTAGTCAGCCCTAGTTGTGCTTTATTACACTTGGCACGCTCGGTGTTTGGTGTCCACTAGGACAAAATCCTGCCTGTGCATGAGGTGGTGGGCGGTATCTTTCGGGAGTTGGTGAAGGTGCGGGATCTGGAAAGGAGCAGGTCGGGCCTGAGAGGTGTGCCATTTATGGAGGGGGTTCTCTTCCAGCCCCCTTAGGTCACGGCTCTGCCCCTCTCCATGGGTAGGGGCATCTATCTTTTTCACCCCCTTAGATTTTGTTTATGGTATTTTTTTTGAAATAAGGCTACAGACATGTCTGACTATCATGTTCTTGCTCATACGTGGGTTGTAGGTATTTGTTGTTGTGATGGTGGGGTGTGTTGTGGTTGGCGATGATCTGGACAGTAGTGGTTTCTATGGACTTTAATATCTCCTACTGTACCAGTGAGCCGTTTAAGTGGTTTTTTTTTTTGGCAATGATCTTGGGCAAGCTTTTCTGATGGACTATAAAGACTTTCTCTTGTACCAGTGAGCCTGTTGTAAATACCTGTTCTGGTGCTATTTTTTTTTTTTTCTTTATAGTTATTTCTTGGTGGGTGGAGGTCGGTGATTTGATGGTTTGTGTTTTGTTGTTTGTTTTTGTGTTATTTGGTTTATTTAGTTATTTTGTTTATTTTATATATTTGTTAACCT
>CM056049.1:247755090-247900090 GCA_029574335.1 Rana kukunoris
GGGAGCAGTTCCCCCTTCCGGACGTGTTCCCCACGCCCGCTACCAGAGATTCGAGTTCTTGGCATTCATTTCGGCCGGGTGATTATCCCAAGCTAAACTGGGAGCGCAGGCTGGTGAGTGCCACTCGGAAGGTGAAGGCCTGGAAAGGGTGGGAAACTTTCCCTGAGGGAAAGGGGTAAGCTTGGTCAAGACGTATTCTTATTGCCTGAGTTTCTCTTTGTAAGCTATGTGTGTCTTTTGCCAGCATCTCTCTATGCTCGGGTCTATGGTCTGTTCTTCCTGCTGTTGTGGGGAAGCAGACTGAACCTGATCAAGAGGGAGGTCACATACCGCCAGCGACGGCAAGGTGTGGGTTGGACATGGTCAACCCGGTGGTGTTCTTTGTCACCATCTTTGTTTAAATACAATTTGCAGTCCATATTTGTGGTCGAGCCTTCCTGGTGGGAGTGTTCATGCAAGGACTGGCTCTTGCTGTTCTTGAGGCAGTGGGGGGGAGGGGGGGAGGCCCGGCGATCTGAGGAGATCGCCATGGGTATCTCCCCTTCCTATGTCCCCTGGCATTAAAGGTACTGAGGCAGTGGCGGATAACTGCCCTGGAGGTGGGCTCTTTGGGTCGCGGAGGGAGCTGTACCTGAGGGTCATGGCCTCGGACATTTTGAAGCCCCTGTCTTTGAGGGACTGCCCTGAGAGGGTCCTCACGGAGGGGCTAGCCCTCTTGAATTCTTCTAGAATTCCAAGTAAGTTTTGGGATCTCGCTGGAGGTCGTTCCATGGACGACTCTATGTCCGTGCGAATCTCAAATACAGGAACCTGGGGGACAGGGACTGCCCCGTCAGGAATGTGGTGGGACATTGGAGACCATGGAACCATTTTCTGGTCCAATGTCCCTTCAACATGGAGGTTCTTACGAAGGTAGGGGGTGCCATTGGCTACCCCCGCTTTCCGGCCCTGACCCTATGCTGAGCGAGTGTATGGTGATTTTGGGGTCCGCAGGGGATTTGAGTTATCGTCACTTTATTTAGTCAGCCTAGTTGTGCTTTATTACACTTGGCCACGCTCGGTGTTTGGTGTCCACTAGGGACAAAATCCTGCCTGTGCTTGAAGAGTGGTGGGCGGTATCTTTCGGGAGTTGGTGAAGGTGCGGGATCTGGAAAGGAGCAGGGTCGGGCCTGAGAGAGTGTGCCCATTTATGGAGGGGGTTCCTCTTCCAGCCCCCTTAGGTCACGGCTCTGCCCCTCTCCATGGGTAGGGCATCTATCCTTTTTCACCCCCTTAGATTTTGTTTATGGTATTTTTTTTGAAATAAGGCTACAGACATGTCTGACTATCATGTTCTTGCTCATACGTGGGTTGTAGGTATTTGTTGTTGTGATGGTGGGGTGTGTTTGTGGGTTGGCGATGATTGGACAGTAGTGGTTTCTATGGACTTTAATATTCCCTACTGTACCAGTGAGCCGTTTTAAGTGTTTTTTTTTTTTTTGGCAATGATCTGGGCAAGCAGCTTTTCTGATGGACTATAAAGACTTTCTCTTGTACCAGTGAGCCTGTTGTAAATACCTGTTCTGGTGCTATTTTTTTTTTTTTCTTTTAGTTTTTCTTGGTGGGTGGAGGTCGGTGATTTGATGGTTTGTGTTTTGTTGTTTGTTTTTGTGTTATTTGGTTTATTTAGTTATTTTGTTTATTTTATATATTTGTTAACCTTTTGGTCGTAGTTTTATAAAAAAAAAAATTACCCCTCCTCGGTCTTCGCCTTCCGCCGGGGGGGTTCACCTACCCCCCCCGGTCTTCGCCGCCGCCTTCCGCGGGGGGGGTACACCTACCCCCCCCCCCCGGTCTTCGCCGCCGCCTTCCGCCGGGGAGAGAGACACCCACCGATGCTCTCTGCCGTGTTCGGCCAGGCCCCCTACCCCAAATCAAGCTCTTTTACATCCGGGGGGGGCCGGCGGAAATGGCGGAGGAGAACAACGGGGGTCGTCGCACTCCTCGGTCTTGAGGGCGTGTGTGTGAGGCTCTCTGGACTTCCAGAGAGCCATGGAAGCTATCAGCCCAGGGGGAGGCTCTACTTCCCCGGGCGGTGAGAGAAGCTATGCCTGTGGAGGAGGGATCGGATACCATTTCAAGGACAGTGGAGAGTTTGAGACCATCAGATGAGGATCTCAGGTATCTGGAGTCCCAGATTGCTCTCTCTGCATGTGGCAGGGAGCAGCAGCCAGGTGAAAGTGATTTTGAAGCTACAGGCCGTCGGGATGGAAGTCTATGCAGTCTGGGAAGGCTATGGACTTTTTGGTGGTAGTGCATGAAGACCTGGCACGCTTAAGAACAGCCAGAGATCGGGTGGGGGCAAAAAGAAGCGGAAGGGCTATCGCCTGAGTGTTCAGACATTGAAAACGACCCTGAGGTGAGTATATCACTTTTGGAACCGGCTGTTGGATCAATCTACTATGGACACTGATGAGATGGATGAGTTGGAAGAACGCTGATGGAGGTTTGTGATAAGGGAAGCCAGGCTGCTCGCCGTAGCTCCCAGGCTGAGGTGCCCAATTTCCCCTTTGCCATCAGGGGGCGCCCAGCCTGGAGGCCTGGTCGGATCCCCCGCGATCACCGCGGGACCGGAAGTGGCAGGTCCCGGGGCTGCTGCGCGGACGAGGAGGAAGTCATGGAGGTTGGAGGAACGCAGGATGAGAAGTCGCGGCGGGTATTGCCGCGAATGTGTGTGCCGCGAGTCGCGAGGCTACTGCTGCGGGTGGATGCCGCGGTGTCGCGGGACTGCCGCTGCAGGTGTGGAGCCGGAGGGTATGGGCCGCGAAAGTGAATACCGCGGGTTGCGGGGTTACCGCTGAAGGTGTGGAGCCGGAAGTAGCGGATCCCGGGACAGCTGCGGGTGAGGAGATGGGACTTGTGGAGGCTGTTGCTGAGAAAGGATGGAGCAATGAAGGACGGTTTCCGCGGGTGTGAGTGCCATGGATCGTGGGATTTCTGCCGAGGACACTGTGAGGGGTGAGATACCTACTATTGTCTCATCCCGGGCTTTGGGGGTGGCCACTGTTGCGCGGAGACTGTTGGGTCATCTTTTCCTGTGGACCTGCTGCCGCGGGTGGTGGGGTGCCTCTTGTGGTTTCCCCTCCGGCCCTTCTCAGGTTTCTGAGTCCGTGGCGATGACCCCCCAGCGCATGGAGTGGGGTGATTGCGAGCAGGGTAGTATAACTAGCCCATGTCTTGCGATGGACCACATACGGCTGCTGGAGGGTGAGCCAACTAAAGCGGACCAGAGTACTGGTTTTCATGACATTGGGGTACCCTCTGGTTGGGGTTTTGGAGCATACGGGTCAGCCCCAAGTGGGTCCTCTGGGCGGTGCGGGGACCCCTCCGGCAGCATTCAATTATTTCTGCTGGGGGTGTTTCCGGTGCTTGTGCACCCTGCTGTGCCCGGGGCCCCTGGAAAGACTTAAGTATAGCTGTTGATAATGTTGATTCTAGCAATGTTGTTGTTTCTGATCTCCCCCGCCTTCCTCCCCAAATCAGTGGGTCCCAGGAGTGGCGGGGTTATGTCGGCCCATAAAAGTGGGGTTGTCTTTTGCAGATGTCACTGGTGGCAGGGTACAGCTTGGGCGTTTTTATAGTGCCCACGGTACGATGGCTTTTAGGGGCTCAGTGCAGCTGCCACTAGGGTGGGGGGAGTGGAGCGTAAGCGCCATAATGTTGTGCAGCTGCGCTGGTTGGAAGAGTTTGGTCGTCCTCCGGGGAGAGACGAGGTGGTGGATATGGTGTTGGCCCTTGGGTTTAAGGCATCAGACATCTTTGCTGTTATCCACACCCTCGGGCTCCCTGGAGTATGATGTAAGTTTTGGTACCCCCGTCTTAATGGAGAGTTTTATCTCCAGACGGGAGGTGGTGAAGAATCAGTCCTCGTGGAAATCCTTTAGAGCAGTCCCCCTGTCTAGACAGGAAGAAATAAAAAGGGTGTCAGTCCTGGTTAGAAATGAATCTATTCCCGCAGAAGATATCACAACATGGTTGGGGCGGTACGGCCAGGTGATGGGCCCCGCCAGGGAAAGTTTTGGATGCCAAGGGGATCTGGACTGGTGCCTGGTCTGTCTCAGTAAGGCTTAGACGCATCGGGTTATCAGTGACACATGTGCCTGCGTCAGGTTATATTGGGAGGGATAGGATCCTTGCATTCTATCCAGGGCAACCCAAGCTCTGTTTTAGATGCAACAGTCCTTTGCATTTCAGTAGGGACTGTAGGGAACCCTTTTGCACAAAGTGTAATGAAGCTGGGCACTTGGCCAGCGGGGTGCAATAAATTTCAATGCAATGCTGTGCGGTGTTATGGGGCACGTTTTTAGCCAGTGCCCTCGGCCTTTCGGGCACCTGTTGGGGGGGTGTCTCCCCCTGCGGGGCCTGGGGGGTCTAGGGAGTCTGTGCTTCCGGTTGTTTCGTCGGCCGGCCTCCTGCCCCGCTCCAGCTGGCTGGCGCAGTGACTCTTGAGGGTCAGTCTTTTGTGATGGGTTCCGGGAGTCCGGGGCCATCGTCAGGAAGATTGGGTCATAAGTCGGGGCGGCTCGAGAGTTTCACCTTTAAAATCTGGGGGGAGGGGTAAGGCCCCTTTGGTGCAATCTGTGGTATCTCGTGGCAAGGCTAAGATGCCTAGGGTGGTGTTGCATCCCCCTTCTCGGGATTCGCAGCCCATTTCCTACTTGGTCTGGGTCCTCTGTCCCTGTGTCTGGTGGTGGGGGGGATCAAGAGGGGGTCGTTTCTCTGATTCTGATACCCCTAGTACGAGACCTGTTCGTAAGGCAGAAGGGGTAAGGTCCTAGAGATCCCCAGCCAGTTGTAGACTTGCCTTCTCAGCCAGGTAAGGAGAGTAAAAGCAATGTTTGGGTGGCGGTGGGAAGGGGCGGGTGTGTGAAAGCAGTCCTGGGGTGATCCCCAGTTCTGGGTCAGGTTCCTGGTCCGGGTGTTTCCCTCTCCAGAAGGTGGAGTTGGGGCGACAAGTAGTGCCCAGACTCCCCCTGGTATAGCCCTGCAGAACAGGTTTTCCACCTTGGATCCTGTGGAGGATTCTGTGTGGGGGGTATGGTTGCAGGGGATTGTGCTGATGGAAGTAAATGAGTAATTTTATTAAAAAAAAAAAAAATGCAGTAATGTGGTAACATGTGTTATGAGCAATGTTGGGTGTGGCGGTGGGAAAGGGGCGGTGTAAAAGCAGTCCTGGGGGGTGAGTATATTTTACTAAAAAAAAAAAAAAAAAAAAAGCAGTAATGTGGTAACATGTGTATGTACAATTGCGTGGTTGCGTAGATTTTAAAGTTTTTGGGGAAGGTTAGGGTTATGATTTTGTTTTATTTGTTTATGCATAATAGAAGTATGTATGTTTTAGGGGTTGGGGGTTACTTGGGAAGTGGAAATGATTAAAGAGTATAATAATGCAAGTTATTGGAGCAGGTATTGGTGCGATTTTAGTGATGTGCAGATGGTATATGTATAGTATGGTGGGATAGTGTTTGTACGTAAAGAAAATGTTTAGTGGTAGAGGGTTGCTTTGGTACTTGGGAAGTGTGTAATGACTAAGAGTATAAAAATGCAAGTGAGTGGGGCAGGTATTGGTGCTAATTTTTAGTGATGTATAGATGGTATATGTATAGCATGGTGGGATAATATTTGTATGTAAAGAAAATGTATTGGGGCAGAGGGTCGTTTTGGTTTAATTGTTTTTGTTTTTTCTGTATACATTTTTGGTCGTAGAATTTTCAATAAAAAATTGCCACTCCTCGGTCTTCTAGCCGTCTTCTGCCGGGGGGGGGAAAAACACACCACCCATGCTCTCCGCCATGCTCGACTGTGCCCCCACTCCAAAATGAAGCTCTTTTACATCCGGGGGGGGCCGGCCGAAAACAGCGGAGAGAACAACGGGGTGTGTCGCCCCACCTCGGGCTCCTCCGCTTCTGCCTGGCTCTCTCCGAGGCCAGGGCTTCTTTCGCCGTCTTCCGCCGGAGGGCGCCACTCTCCGGGCTTCTCGTCGTTGTCTTCCGCCGCGGGGGCAGGCCTTCTTCTTTGCCGCCCCCTTCGAATTTTTCGGCCCTGGACGGGGTCGCACATCCCATCCAGGACTTGGACGTGGCGGGCTTCTCGTCGCTCTCTTCTGCCGCTTCACCACGAAGCTCCGTGCTTGTTTGATGAGGGCAGCGGGCTTCCGACGTCTTCTACCGGAGCGAGGGTCGTACATCCCACTCCGGATTTCGTCGCCGGCTTCTGCCTGGCTCCAGGAGTAGCCAGGTCTTGTCTTCGCTGTCTTCCGCCGCGGGGTGACACTCGCGGGCTTCTTCTTCCATTCGATGTTGACACGGCGAGGTCCGGCGCTGAAATGCCTTCTGAGCGGCGGGCAAGGACTTATATTGGCATAGGGCGTGGGCGTGGTTATGCCAACATGTGACCTTAACCCATGTGACAGTGATGTCACATCACATCACTGTCACATGGGTTAAGGTCACAGTTGGCATAACCACGCCCACGCCCAATGCCAATATAAGTCCTTGCCCGCCGCTCAGAAGGCATTTCAGCGCCGGACCTCGCCGTGTCAACATCGAATGGAAGAAGAAGCCCGCGAGTGTCACCCCGCGGCGGAAGACTGCGACGAGAAGCCCTGGCTCCTCTCTGGAGCCAGGGCAGAAGCCGGCGAAGAAATCCGGGGTGGGATGTACGACCCTCACCCCGGAGAAGACGACGGAAGCCCGCTGCCCTCATCAAACAAGCACGGAGCTTCGTGGTGAAGGGGGGCAGCGGCAGAAGACGGCGACGAGAAGCCCCGCCACGTCCAAGTCCTGGATGGGATGTGCGACCCCCGTCCAGGCCGAAAAATTCGAAGGGGGCGGCAAAGAAGAAGGCCTGGCCCCCGCGGCGGAAGACAACGTCGAGAAGCCCGGAGAGTGGCGCCCTCCGGCGGAAGACGCAAAAGAAGCCCTGGCCTCGGGAGGAGCCAGGGCAGAAGCCGGCGAAGAAATCCGGGGTGGGATGTACGACCCTCACCCCGGAGAAGACGACGGAAGCCCGCTGCCCTCATCAAACAAGCACGGAGCTTCGTGGTGAAGGGGGCAGCGGCAGAAGACAGCGACGAGAAGCCCGCCACGTCCAAGTCCTGGATGGGATGTGCGACCCCCATCCAGGCAGAAGAATTTGAAGGGGGGCGGCGGAAGACCCTCAAAAGTGAAAACGTTCACCAGGTGAATGGGTAGGGGTACGATGTACCCCATACTCATTCACATAGGGTGGGGGCCCGAAATCTGGGGGCCACCTTATTAAACGGGGCTCCCAGATTCTGATTGGCTCCCGCCCGCATACCCCGACAACCAATGGCTAGGGTTGTTCGGGAAGAGGCTCTTGTCCCGATCGACATGGGGACAAGAGTGCTTTGGGGTGGGGGGGCAGCGCCCCCCTCCCCCAAAGCACACACTCCCCCATGTCGAGGGCATGTGGTCTGGTACGGCTCAGGAGGGGGGGGGGGGGCGCGTCGCTCGTCCCCACCCCCATTCCTGTCCGGCCAGACTGCATGCTTGGGATGAGGGCTTGGTACGGATCTGGGGGGGAACCCCACGCCGATTTTGGCGTGGGTTAACCCCTCACGTTCCGGACCAAGCCGGAGAGCCTATTGTACCCCTGGGGGGGAAGCCGCGCCGGTTTCACATTTGAAATTTGGCGCGGAGTTCCCCTTCTGTCAGCGCCAGCCCGAGAACAGCTCGGAGCTTGCCGTGCGCCGCTCCAGGCAGTGCAAACACTGCTACGCCGCCTGGTATTTACCAAGGATTTCCCGGCGTACTGAAGAGGCGCGCGGTAAGCTCCGATTTTTCCCTCTGCGCATGCCCAGTATGCAAGTGAACCTTCCGAGGTTCTAGCGTACTTTGCAAGGGCACGGGGATCGGGTCCCAAAAGTCACTTTCCCTTTCAAATCGGCCCGCCACACAAGTTTAAACACATGTCACTACACTTCCCCTGCATCACCCCCCTCCCTCCCCTCATAAACTCCCGCCCGAATCCCCGATGTTTACATTACTAAATGCCGCACGCCAGCTCTGTACTGGCGTGCTGTGCGCCCTCTCCTGGGCGCATTAGGCACTTTAGTAAATGAGGAAACACGCTGCACTGGCAGCGTGTTTCTTTTGTAAATCTCAAAAACAGGTTTACTCCTGCTTGTGCACCATGAGTCTTGGCGCACAGGCTTGGTAAATCAGCCCCACAGGATCACAGATTGCAAATTTTGATGCTTGTTGTTTCCTCCTTTAAGGCTCAGTTTCATATAGTATGCTGTATGGGTAAGTCCATACAGCCAATGTGTGTCCATTCATGCAGCTTAGCACTAGTACAAACAGCAATCCCTCTGTACGAGTGCGCATGTGAATAAGCCTTAACCCTACAGCTCCAAGCAATGAACTACTAGTGCCCTTATGGTACATGCAGATCTCCAAGGTGGCATTTAAAAAGTCAAACTAATTATGAACCCGTGCACAGAGCTTTTATCACTATGGACAATAGACAACATATTGCTTTCTGCTGCTCTTTTGAAGCACATATTTTCTTAAAATAAAAGCAATTCAGCATACAGTATTGCCTATTTTCTTTATTTTTATATATGAAAAAACTATTTCAGGTGAATGTTAAATTGGATGAAAAATGCACAGAACTGCTTATCTTTTCACAATTTAATGGATCACTTCCTGTCCTTTAAATGCTATATGGAAATATTAATGTAAGCACCATTTTTCTAATTATGTTTGCTCCAAAGGCAGCTCAATTTGTAGTATGGCTGCATTCAAAGAAATATTGACACATTGTAATGCATATTTGCCTTCACTCCAATTGTAGACATGATATATAAATATCATGCTAATAAGAGAAGAAGAGATAGTGTTCTGAAGTGGAAACAATGTAGAAATTGAATTACAGGTTAGATCACTGTGATCATAAGCTAAAAAAACATTGCTAATTTTGTAATGTATAAGTAAAAACGTATTATTCAGAAAACATGAAGTATAATGAAATACTCCATTAAAAATGTCTATTCTAATATAGATTTGTCCCTAGTTGAGATGAGGTTTGGGTTGGCGGCTACCATGGGCTCCAGACAAACCCTGCATGTTCGAAGTTCATGGGTCTAGTGAAATATTGTGGGAACTCACCAGACCAAATTCTTTGAAACAATAATGCACAGCCTAGCCTTTAAAATTAGGCCAGCTGGCATAAAAGGAACAATAGGGAGGGGGGGGGGATAGGATAAGCCAGCCCCCTTACTATAAAAAGGTGAGGTCACAGAAGCCATATTGGCAATGTGCTTTATTTGTGATTGCAATGAGAATCAGGTTTTATGCACGCATGGGTTTGAGGTGATCCCCACCTGTTCTTAGTTTGCAGAATTGGTGAACTAATATGGCCATTCGCCGTCATAGCCTTATATGCCTTACTGATATGGTATTTGACATGCATAAGTTAATCTTTGGTAACTTAGGTGTTAATGGTGTACCTTCCCCCTGCATGAGTCACTTCCCATAGAGAAGGGATAGATGCAGGTGGAGGTGGGGCCTACTGGTCTATTGGGAAATGGGAGTGAAACCATACAAGTGCATATGTGGTAGTTGCACCAGGAGTGTGATTAGCCTGATAAGGGATGATGGGCTGAATCTTTAATATGTACTTATTGGAAACACACAGCAAAAAATGCACACCACAGCCACATCACTTGAGGCAAGCAGGGTAGACAATGCTATATGTCTTTGAGATTGTGCACTGTACTGTGATTAAAAATTAAGGAACTGGATGTACAACTGAATAACTTCAGTAAAAGAAGTTCTTATTTTATTGATGAAGAGAGACAAAGAAAGTGTCAACATTCAGGTTAACCCTCTGAAACGTATAAAGTAGAAACAAGAAGAAAGAACAGCTAGCTCAGGAGAGGGAACAATGCACATGGTGCCCCCTACCAAGCAGACAGGCCCCTATAATAGGGCCTGCTGCAAAATGGAACCCTCTTAGGGATTTGGTCTTGAACCATGGTGTGTGAGGTCAAACAGAGAAAGTGTGGTGGATCCCCTCTTTGCTTTTGGGGTGAACATGGCAAGTTATAAATCATGAGAAGAGCTGGTGGAGAGAATCAGTGCTCAAAAACTGTATCACTCAAAATGAATTTGTAGTCCGGTATGGGACAGATGTCACTGGAAAGTGTAACAGTCATTATTCATCTGAATGTGGGGGCCAGTAAAGTAGTTTGGTCTCCGGCCATGAAGGGGCGCTGAACCCAAAAAATTAACAGTACAATACAATCAGCCTGTAGTTCCCCTATGCTAACAAACTACCAATAATGCACTTTCTGGTTATTAAACTTAGGTTAAGAGGCATAGAATGGCCAAAAGTGCAGTTTATGTTATGTGCCAGCCCCATCCCTATAAAAGTCAGCCATTTGTCAGTGTGTGTTAGTAGACAACGAGAGCTAGCAACGAAAGATAGTTGCTACTATGCTGTGCTCTCCAGTGATGCTATATAGTGCTATAGAGTGATCTATTGTGTTATGTTATGTGAATTGCACTGTGGTGGGCTATACATTATTGTGTCTGAGTCTTGCACAAGAATTTCTCATTTCATGCGTTCTGAATGAGGAAGAGAGCACAGTGATCATATACAGAGGGGGACACCAGGCAGCAAGCAGCAAGAGGTAGTGAAGTTCCTGCAGCTGCAGCTTGCAGGCTCCAGCAGTGAGGAGGGTGGGGATGATGAGGTGGCAGATTGTTAATGAGTGTCAGAGACTGGGGTGAAGCAGGGCCATCTTAATAGCATCATGGGTCCCTGGGCAAAGTAATGCTCTGGGGCCCCTACAATGGAGACAGTGCTGGTAAACAGAAATCAAGTAGGTAGGAGGTAGGGAATATCTAGGGTGTAGAGGGGTCAGAGTGCTGGGGGGATATTTGGGATGTAGAGGGGCAGCCCAGGCTGCCCAAATTTCAGGGCAGCCTGGGCTCAAGGACAGCTGCTTTGGGGAAAGGGCAGGGGCCCCCCATGCAGCTGGGGCCCCTGAGCTGTGCCCAGGTGTGTCCTCTCATTAAGACAGCCCTGGGGTGAAGTACAGTGAGGGAGACACAGGACAGCAGTGAGGGAGGATTTCATCTAGGGGCAGCTTGCAGAATACTGGAGGGAGCAGCCATCATATTCCACTGCACTGTCCAACTGGTACAGGTATCTGCTATTCCAATAGATGTTGCTGGGGACAACACTGTGGGGATTGGAGACTTATGACAAGATTCAGGCCTATGTATGGCCTTACTCAGTTGGCTCCATGCTGACAATATTCCCTGTTTGATGTGGCATAAAATAAGCTTCTGTAAAAATTATGGTGGCTGGGTACCTGCCACTAGGGATGAGCTCCACGTTCGATACGAACGTATGTTCGACTCGAACATTGTCTGTTCGTACGTTCGACTAATTTCGAACAAAACGGGTCGTTCGCGACGAATTTGAGTGACGCACAACGGCCCATAATTCACTGCGGCATTGCGCGCTGATGATTGGCCAAACATGCACTATGACCCTGCATGCTTGGCCAATCACAGTGCACAAAAAACGGAGAGCCATATTTGGCCAAAGCCAGGGTGGCCTTGGCCAATTATGTCTCAGGGCTTTAGCACACGCCCCACATTATATAAGGCCGCCTGCTGCGCGGCCTCGTGTAGTGTGTTGGGGTTGTTAATGAGAGCAGTCAGAGCTACTGTATATATACATCCCTAGGAGTTGTACATAAATGTATACACTGTAAAGCTTAGCTAGATCAGTTCTTCCTAATTTACTGGCAGGCAGGTGATTGTGCTATTTAAAGACGTTATCACAGGTATAGACACCCAGCAGGTACAATATTTAAAGGATTTTTTTATATTTTTTATTTAAGCATCAATAAAATCACTGCTCCTGGTGCACTGATTTTAATGATGCTTAACTTAAAAAAAAAAAGAAAAATTCCTTTAAATATTGTACCTGCTGGGTGTCTATAGTTTGCCTGTAAAAATGTCTTTGAGAACCTGGGTCTTGCCCAAAGGAACATGTATCAATGGAAAAAAAAGTTTTAAAAACTGTCGTTTTTTCAGGAGTCCTGCTCCTGAAAAAACTACTGTTTTTTAAACTTTTTTCCATTGATACATGTTCCCTCGGGGCAAGACACGGGTTCTCAAAGACGTTTTCCAACAATAACTTGAATATTGGGCTTTAAAATTATCGTTTTTGAATTCGAACGTTCGAGTCCCATAGACTTCAATGGGGTTCTAAATGTTTGCGCGAACGGTCGGTCTGTTCGACGGTTCTGGTGCGGACCGAACGCGGGGGTGTTCGGCTCATCCCTACCTGCCACCTTGGTGTAGGACAGTCCATAAACTCAAGGAAGAGAACCTACTCCATGAGCTGGAATGGCAGCAGCTAAATACTGTAGTTTTGCCAAACTGGCAGATTTTTTTCCTCCCACTTTAGCAGGTGGGGAGAAGACACCTGACTGGTCAAGAATGATGGCAGTGTGGATGTTGGAGACCTATGACAATGTTCAAGACTGACTATAATTAAAATGGAATTATTTCTGCCATTTTGTTGCAAGGCAAAGGCATGTGAAACCTAAACTAATCTTTGTGCAGAAATTAGTAGAATAACCTATATTAGGTTGGATGTGGGCAACACCTACGTATCTCCATAAAATAGCGTTAGTATCTTTTTGACATAATAAATTATTTAACACATACTATTTGCAGTTTATCCCTGAGAAAGGGGCTACATTTTTTTTTCTTAAATATTCAGCTACAACATTTTGTAAAGGAGTGGAAACATTGTAAATGACAAAACAGTCAAAATCATTTTAATTTCCTGAACTAGTCAAGGGTTGCAAAGGAGGTGTAGAAGGGCCACAGAGGCCCAACACAGAAATTCAGTGTGACTGCTGCCTTGGTTATCAGATTTTACAGGTCCATTGTTAGTTCACTACACAATCACACAATCCTTTGCTCTATCTTTGAACAGACATGGCAGTGTGCAGTACTAGAATACAACTAGATAAATTTGGGTACTGATAGGTTCATAATTTACATAATTTATTTTTATATTCTCTTGGTTTGGATTAGATGCTTTCTTTTTTTCATTGGATACATAGGAAATGTTGCATTAATCATTTATATGTCCATATATATTTCTATATAGATATATATAGATATACATTATGTATATATAGATATAGATAGACAGGTGTATGGCTCTCCAAATCATCATGGACTGTGTACAATTTTGCATTTTGGCTGGGGGGGGGGGGGCGGGGGGGTGACGGATGCTAAGGTGAGAGGCCACAGCAGCCCGGACCTCACACTTGCTCCCACACTGGATACCGAGTAATGAGGTGTGTAGGGGAGAGGAGGAGGAGGCACTCAGTGGTGAAAAGGCTAGCAGGCTGGTCTGTAGGTGGCGTGAGCCTTGCTTCTTTGGTGCGTACAGGCGGCGCGCTCTACCGGGTGTGTTCCAGCGGCATGCATCTCAGATGGAGGAAAGGAGACAATGTACACCCAGGATAGAGCTGTGATAGGGGCCCGAGTACATTGGGTGCATCTTCCGCTATGACCAGGAGGCAGGGAGCAGAGGAGACAGCCACGCAGGATGGCGCTGGCACACAAACACAACTCATGCCAAAGGACAAAGGGAACCAGGCTGCTGCTAAGCTGGAGCAGCATGCCCACACACCAAGCCAGACACCCACGAAGGGTGGGCAGGCTGGGTACCAACCGCCCAGAGGCAATTCAGTTTGCATGTGTTGCGCTATATAAGTTTCTCACTCACTCACTCACTCACTCACTCACTCACTCACACAAATGTTGTCGGAAATTCCGAACGGCAAGAATGCAGTCACGTACAACACTACGACAAGCAGAGAAAAATGAAGTTCAATGATTCTGAGCATGCGTCGTTTGTTTCCGAGCATGCATAGGATTTTTGGGCATCAGAATTGCATACAGACAATCGCAAAAGAACTTTTGTTGTCAGAAAAATTAAAAACCAGCTCGCAAACATTTGTTGTCGGAAATTCCGATCGTGTGTACATGGCATAAGTCCTCATTATCTGAAATATCTGACCAACTTTTTTAAGTTGATTAGTCACTATTAAGGCATGATGTGCGAGGTATGTGAGCGGACATCTGCTTTAGAGGGGAGACTCGGCTTGATAGAAGACATGAACCCAATGAAACAAGGTTGAACTGGATGGACTTGTGTCTTTTTTCAACCTAGCTAACTACTGTATGTAACTATGTAAGACATAAAATGAATGAGGAAACAATTGAATAAGTGTATATATAAAATGGATGACATGGAAAATATATTGCGCACATTTTGTTTTAAGGGTTTTCGGTCTCCCTAAGCTAAGTTAAGGTATCAACCCTATAGAATATATGGAGGACTGGTTAAAAGGAATTCTTGGCAAATAATCTCTGTCAAATTTCTTTGCAATTGAGCGAGCACAGAGTCTCTTTTAGGTCACCGCCACTGGGAGACCAGCCGAGACCCCTTCTTATTAAGCTCTTATATTATAAGGACAGAGTTACTATTCTTCAAAAGTAAGAGAGATAAAAAAAACATATTATCTAATAGGGCTAGGATCTCTATATACTCAGACTTTTCCCCGTAACTACAGAAACAAAGGGCCAGGTTTATAGAAAGTAAAGGCATGTTGCAACAGCTAAAAATCAGCTATGCAATGCTATATCCGGCACGATTGCGGATAACAGCTCTGGGGGAAACTATGTTTTTTAAAACACCTGCAGAAGTGACACTGTGGTTGAATACCAATAAAGGGAGACTACAGAAGGGGGAGGAAATATGACAAGAACGGAGATTCAACAGATCTATGTAACTGGAAGGAGAGAAGGGAGAGGAATGAAATAAGACTTTTTTGGGGTAAAGGGTTAAAGGGATCAACAAGAGTGTATTTTTTTAGAAAATGTATTGTTTTTATTGCACTTGCCTTTCTCTCCCTGTTTGGGGAAGTATTACACAAGAGAAATGGGTCACAAAAGAATTTACACATATTACCTTGGCGAGAAGACACGGCCACTTTAGAAGTCCTCGGTATGGGCCCAAATAGGGGTAGGGAGAGGAAGAGGGGAATTGGATGGGGGAGGGGGGAAGAGATTTGATTGTGTATTTTTATGAATGAGAGCATGAAGGGGGGTGAAGGAGTGATAGGAAGTTATACCAATTTGGATGTTACGCAGGAAGGATAAGATCCACAAAGTTATGATTTTTCGATATTGCATATGAACACAAGAAATAAGGAAATTTACTATAGGTTAGTAATATGGGGAATAAGGTTAGGATTATTTGTAATGGGGAAGCAAAATAGGAAAGGAAAGCTATAGTTACTAGAGAAAGGAGAGAAAATTCCTGAAGCAAACTAGAAGGCTAAAGATATGTTCTTAGCATGTTCGGGGATGAAGGATCCATCTAAAAGACTAGCAATTTTTTCTATGGCCGATGCGTGTAAGGTCAAAAGATACAATTTGCACCTTGTAGCGCAGGAACTACCAGGTACAATACCACTCCATTCAAACCTCCTACTCGAGGGGGGTGAGTATTTTGGTAGATTTAGTGGTGGTTTTCTCCTGCAGGCAGAGTAAGATAGATGCGAATGGACAATGTGTTTTTCTTTCCTCCTCAATAGAGGATACGTTGGGCATATTGGCTAATGTTTACATCCCCCCCGCCATTTGGTATGGAAATTTTGAATGAATTAATGGAGATTATCATGGACAAACCAGAAGTACCTGTTAGGCAGCGTACACACGATCGAACATGTCCGCTGAAACTGGTCCGCAGACCAGTTTCAGCGGACATGTTTGATCGTGTGTACGGCCTATCGGACCGTTTTCCAGCGGACAAAAGTTTCAAAACATGCTTAGAAACCTCTCCGCTGGAAACCTGTCCGTCGGACATGTTTGATGGTTAGTACACTAAATCATCGGACCAAAATCCCGCGCATGCTCAAAATCAAGTAGACGCATGCTTAGAAGCATTGAACTTTGTTTTTTCATCACGTCGTTGTGTTCTACGTCACCGCGTTCTGGTCCGAGGGGATTTTGGTCCGATGGTGTGTACGCACATCAGACCAACAGACCACTTCAGCCTGGACATGTTTCATCAGACATGTCTGATCGTGTGTACGCAGCCTTATAGTGGCAGGAGATTTTAATAAGGCCATGGATAAAAATCTGGATAGGTTTCCATCTAGATTTCCGCTTGGCAGTATATTTAGCAGCCCTCTCCTCCAATTTTGTGGGGAGACAGGGCGGGTGGATGTCTGGAGGAAGTGGGATCCAGAGGCAAGACAGTACTCCTGTTACTCCAAGACACACTCCACACTATCCAGAATTGACCTTGTGTTATGCAATGAAGAGGCTTTGAATATGATGGAGGAGATAAATTATGAATCGAGGGGTCTTTGAGACTACTCACCTGTGTTTTTTTTCAATAAAAATGCGGAGTAGTTACAGTAGGAGTGATTGGAAAATAAACCCCTTTTGGCTGGAACTGATGGAAGATTCAGGAAAAATAGCAGCTAGCCTGGAGGAGTTTGTAAAAGTAAATGCAGAGTCAACCCCACTGGGAGTGATCTGGGATACCCTAAAGGCATTTCTTTGGGGTGTGCTGATACACAAAATTTCATATATCAAGAAACAAACAAAGGTAAAAGAGATCATTGAAGTGGAGAGAGTGAGAGTAGTGGAAGCACAGTACGTGGAGGATCCAACACTAGAAAGGTATAGGGAGTGGTCGGAGAAACAGGAAGAATATAAGAAACAGGTCTTGATGAAAGCAGAAAATAAGAGGCTTTTTAAAAAAACAACGTCTTTTTGGGGAAGGAGAGTGAGTGCGACAAATTTTGGCCCTCATAGTTAAGGCAAAAGCACCCTCACCTATTATACCGGCCATTTCGGTTGAGGGAGATAGAATTACCAGGCCTGCCTTGAAAATAGTAAACACATTCATTTTTTGGGTTCTAAAAAATTAGTTTTTTTTTTAATGTCATTAAAAACGATAGTGTGTGGGCTTCATAGCATTTTTCGGAGTTCTAAAAAAGTTTGTTTTTTCACAACGTTTTTAATGTTGTCGTTTTTAAGGTTGTAAAAAATGGTCGTGTGTGGGCTTTAACGACGTGAAAAAACTGTGCATGCTCAGAAGCAAGTTATGAGACAGGAGCGTTCGTTCTGGTAAAACTACCATTCATAATGGAGTAAGCACATTCATCACGCTGTAACAGACAGAAAAGCGCAAAGCGTCTTTTACTAACACAAAATCAGCTAAAGCAGCCCAAAGGGTGGCATCATACGAATGGAACTTCCCCTTTATAGTGCCATCGTACGTGTTGTACGAGCATTTTTTTTTCACTATCGTGTGTAGGCAAGGGCGTTTTAATGATCGGGTTGAAAAAAACGTTGTTTTTTCTAGACCCTTAAAAACTTAATTTTTTAGAACCTGAAAAACGGTTGTGTGTACGCGGCATTATACTAACTAGCCTGTAGATGAGAAGATGTCCATACTTACCTATCTAAGGGCACTCTAGCCTGGTCAGGTGATCAGCTTCCAGCTTCAGGAAAGGAGAGCGCAGTGACAGCGGTTGCTATGCCTGGGCGGTGATGTCACCCATAGGCTTACTGTGGGGCATGTGTTGTCAGCTGTTCATCCTCTCCCCTGAAACCGGCATTGGGAGGCAATCACATGACCAGACCGCCCTTAGAATAGGTAAGTAGTTAACTACTCTTGCAGTTCCCACCCCACCACCACCACCACACACACACACTGCAAATGTAGTGTTTTTTTTTTACTTTAATGGGAGTATGTATATTGCTTTTTTCTCTTTTTTTATAACTTTTATTCTTTCTCACACTTCTGGGTGTATTATATTGGGTTGTGGGATTATTATACTGAGATTGGGGTCTGGAGTATCACAAACTAATATTTGCATTCTTAAAATGAATGCAGTATCAGTAACACTCCAGGCTCATGTCATAGAACATTGCTATGCTTTTGTAATAAATATGGATGCCGTGTCACTGATACATAAAAAAAACAATAATATACATGCATACATCAGTGGCAATAGGATTTCATCTCGGTCGGCTCCTCTAGTGAAAAATAAAGTCTTCTCCCTAGTACAACCTGCATGTACAGACTGTTGTGTCATATTTATGGCTCTGCTTTATATATTTTGTTTGCAGAGGCTTAGCTTTGGAACAGATGCTGGGTTTTAAAATGAAGATTATAATGAGATTGTAAGCTATGTTCAGACAAGGATTCCAAGTTTAGATATGAGACGAGTAAAAAGACGGCAGCAATTCTGCTGCATGCAGAAATTCCACATTAAGATCTACAATACACTTGTAAGAAGAAGACTCTGGCACTAGATCAATATAAACTATGTGCAGGATATTACAAGAAGATCCTATCGTCAGAGTCATATACCTTATATCCTGTATCCATCTAGTGTTAACCCTTTATTCCTGACTACTTTACAGCTTGTAATACAGAAGAAAAAATTTAGGCATCTTGGGATTTGTAGAGTGCAGAATTGCCAAATTACAATCTTTTAACACTTCATGTGCTGTGATTCTGTATTATCAGCAAGTGCAAGCATGTAAATTATTATATTATCATTATACAGGATTTATATAGCGCCAACAGTTTGCACAGCGCTTGACAAAATAAAGGCAGACATTAAAATGACATTACAATTTGATACAAAAGGAATCAGAGGGCCCTGCTCACTAGAGCTTACAATCTAGGAAGGAGGGAGGGAGGGTCAATTGATACACAAAGTAATAGCTGTGGGGGATGAGCTGATGGAGAAAGTAAAACTGTGTATTAGTTAGAAGCAGCAATAGCTATTTAAAGAGAAGGGTTTTCAGGGATTGTCTAAATATGGATAGATTAGGGGACAGTTGGACAGATTGGGATAGGGAGTTCCAAAGGATGGGAGAAGTTCTAGAGAAATCCTGTAAGCGAGCATGGGAGGACGCGACAAGGGAGCTAGAGAACAAGAGGTCTTGGGAGGACCGAAGAGAGCGGCTTGGTTGCTGTTTTGGTACTAGGTTAGTGATGTAGCTGGGGGCAGAGTAGTTGACGGCTTTGTAAATTATTGTTAGCACTTTGAATTTTATTCCTTGGGTGAGTGGGAGCCAGTGCAGGGATTGGCAGAGAGGGGTGGAGGACACTGAACGGTTGGTAAGGTGGATGAGTCTTGCAGCAGCATTCATTATGGACTGAAGGGGGGGATAGTGTATGTAAAGGTAATTCAATGAGGAGTGAGTTGCAGTAGTCAAGGCGAGAGATAACCAGATCTGAGTTCTAACTAAAAAAAGTTGATTGTGCATATAAAGACGGAAGAGTAAAAAATTCAGCTTGTGTGCTTTAAATTTTTTTTCCAATCTAAAAGAAAAATTACAGAATGGGTGTCATAAGTTGCAAAAACACTAAACTTTTTTACAGATATTATAGTTAAATCCCTTTAAATTCGTTCTTATTTGCTTATCTTGCAACTTACTGGCTATTGACAGAAGGGATGGGTTTAAGGTATACCTATGCTTTGTATGTCACAGGGTCCGGAAGTGAGGGAAAATTTTCAAATAGGGTCAGAGACTGAAATAAAAAACAAACAGAATTTTTCCGAATGTGGTTTGCATTTCTGTGCGATTCAGTGCAGTGCAATTTTCAGCCCATACATTTGAATTGCTTTAAATCACACTGAATCATGCCAAAAGTAGTCCATTGCACTATGTTTAAAAACACACTACAACTGGATTGCATGATTCTGCAGTATCATCCAATCCAGTGCAGGCAAATGCACTGAGTTTGTGATCTGTGTTTGGGGTGTCATCAAGAATACACTGACAGTTGCAGAAAATTGCACACCCAGTACATTTTGAATGTGGTACACTTCAAAGCTGACCTTTAGACAGATATAAAATATGCTAATTCATGTAGCTCTGTGTTTATAGATAAATCATAAATGCAGTTTTCTTAAAATGCCACTAGTTTAAGTATCTGAATTTGACGGCAGCACTGAGACTGGAAAAGGGAGGGGCTGGAGGAAAAAAGCCTGGTACACACTATAGGTCTTTTTCCATTCAACCCTCTGGGTTAAACGAAAAAACTGACAGCTCTGGTCGGAGCCGCTGTACTCGCCTTGCGAAGTAAGTGTAGCGATCTCCCCTGCTGAGCTATTGTGTTCTGAGAGAGGACGCCCCCCCCCCCCCGTCAGAACACTCTGATCAGCGCTCTCCGCCACTGGTTTTCCAGCATATACTTCCGGCAGACTGACATACGCACAGGCCAAATGTCAGACAGTTTTTTTTTTGAACTGGCAAATGTCTCCTGACATTTGGCCCATGTGTACCCGGCTTAAAGAGGAAGTAAATCCTGATGGGTGTTACTTCCTCTTTGTTTCTCTGTAAACGTAAAGCATAATGGGCTACTATGCATCGAATAGTAGCCCATTATGTGACACTTACCTGCAGGAGAGACCTGCGATGTCCCCGTCTTCCTCTTGAGTAGCGAGCAGCCATTCTTCACCCCTCTTCCTTCCGGGGCCGGGAACTCCGGCTCTGTGAGTGGCCAGAGTCAGGTGACATCATGCACGCGGGAGCCTCCACTCACGGCATTACCCCAGTTAGAAACGGCACAGCGGGCCCTCTCTAACTCTGGCACATGCGCAGAACAAATCGATGTGCGGCGATTTGCAAATATCTTCTAGACCGTGCAGGTCTGGGAGATATTTCAAGCACCTACAGGTAAGCCTTAATCTAGGCTTACCTGTAGGTTAAAGTGGTTGTAAAGGGTTTACAACCACATTAAATCGGGTGTGCTGCATACAATGAGCTAACAAGGAACAAGCTAATAGGAGGAGAGAGAGCAACATGAGTTTAGAGATGGCCTCATCATCCTTCTGCTTCTTTTTTATTGTCCAGTTAGCAGGCTGGAGGCAGGGCTGTCTTAATGAAAGGGCACACCTGGGCACTGCTCAGGCAGGGGCCCCGACTGCATGGGGGGCCCCTGCACTTTCCCCAAAGCAGCTGGTCCTTGAGCCCACGCTGCCGCGAAATTGGGGGCCCCATAATGGCACTGAGAGTGATGGTTACACAGGGGAGGCAGTCTGCCTCCTACCTACTTGATGTCTGTTTACCTGCACTGTTATCATTGTAGGGGCCCCAGAGCCTTACTTTGCCCAGGGACCCATGATGCTATTAAGATGGCCCTGGCTGGAGGTAGAGTGAGGATATAACTGTGTCCTTTCTAAAGTGTTGTCATCTACCTGGCTGCACCTTGGAATGGGGCTGTGTAAATCTTAGGACTGGATGTACAGGGGAACAAGTCCTTTAGCAGGACAAATGACTACATTATATGAATATCGTTTGTGTATTTAGTTGTCTGCTTAGAGTTCAGCTTTGAGCCATTGCAATGTAAGTATACTTGATATACACCAGTTTGCCCCATCCTCTGTCAGTGTCACCTTTGCTACACAACTTGGTCTGTATGTAAATGTGGAGGAAAATCCAAACAAAGACATGCAACAAAAAAAAATTATACACTAAATGCTATCATCACATGTATTAGTCACATACAATTATCAGAATACAAGACTTTTGTGACAATGGTCTACCAATATGAATGTAACTCTTATGTATACTGTCAATGCAATGCGGTTTTTACAAGCCTGGCAATAAACACAATCTTGGCAAAAATACTGTCTCATTAAGAATGTAACATGATGAATGCTTTGAAGCATATATACCAAATTGTTGATGCTGAAAACATAAAATCAAATGATGTACTATGAGACAACAGCCAGTTCCTCTAAGACAAGTATCTCAGGTTCAGATAGTTAAACATTCAGCTGCAATTAACTTGCCTTAGGCAATATTCATTATTGTGTACATTTTTCCAATGGTAGAGAAAAGCTATTTTAATATAATAGGACTTAAGTTTCCATGACCTCTTCATAGCCTTGTATTGATTGCGCTCTCTCTCAAGGATGTGGGAGTATAAAAGATGACGTTTCACCTCCATTTTCACAGGGTGTGAGTTTATAAGATCTTATACAGTATAATATGGTATGAAGCATTTACAGCAAATGTGTTAGATTCATGTTTTATTACTATAGATAACCTGTATTAGCATAACTGTTATTGATTTAGTAAACTCCCCTATCAACAGCCAGTTTAAAGCAATCTCTCAGTAACTGTCATTTTTAATAGGTCACTGTATCACTTATTAAATGTGCCAGTAGTGATTTTAATGTTAAAACAATGCTGGGATTTTATATCTGCAACACTGAGTGCACCAGGTGTTAAAGGGGTTGTAAACCCTTGTGTCTTTTCACCTTAATGCATCCTAGACAACAGCACTCTATGAGATCATCTCTCATTCGCCCACAGATCGCATCGCAAACGGCCACTCTGATTGGCCGTTCGCCGCGATCTGTGATTGGCCGTGTCCAAGGGACACGGACAACACAGGACTTCCCCGCAGCATGCTCTACAGCGCGCGCTGGGAACGCCCAAAGGAGATGCCGTCAAATGACGGCATGTTGGATATTCAGGCCCGCGCTGTTGCCGTCATTCGACGGTAGCGCGGGCCTGAAGTGGTTACAATTATGGACAGTCTCTAATATGTAAAAAAAACGATTCTAATAGCTTTACATAATGCAGCAACATCCACAGGTAGGACACCCAACATTAGAGGTGATTTATTCTTCCAAAGCAAATACATTTTGCACACTGGTACTGACCAGTATTTCTATGTTTCACTTCTCCCTCAATTTAAGCTAATGTCACCCCAGTGCTGAGGGAGAGGGGCATAGACAAGTCAAACAAGAATGCTGTGGAGGCAACAGAAATCCTTCTTATTTACTGATATTATTGGTTGTTGGGATGCCAGTGTCTAGAAAGGCTTTGTGTAACTGAAAGGCAGGCTTGATCGACCTGTTGACTTGAATACAATTTTTGATCTATTTTTGGGCATTTTGCAAAAGAAGTAACCTCAAGGCAACCAGGTTGAAAAAGGCTGCTCTAGAGCAAAACTAAAGTTACTTGCAGCAGAACTTTTGAAATGTCTCTTCTACTGCATTCAAGTGGTGGATTACTATCACTAAGAGTACAATCTTTACCGGTTGCTGTAAAGTCAAATTCTATCTTGAAGTTTGCTTTAGTCCCCTTTCACACTTATACGACTTGTCTCACGATTTTGTACTGCAAAGTCGTATGACAAGTCATCCTCCATGATTTTCAATGAACACCATTCATACTGGCACGACTTTAAGTAGTGCCGACTTCAAAGTAGTCCCTGCACTACTTTGGTCCAATTTTGATGCCACTTACACAGGCATTCATTGAAATTGCGGCCGCGAATCTCGGCAAAATCGCGGTAAAATCGCGGCCGCGAATCGCGGCAAAAACGCGGTAAAATCGCGCGACTTTGAAGTCGTACAAGTGTGAAAGGGACCATTTGTCCCCCTTGCTGCTGCAATGACATTTTTTTAGTCCAACCCCCTGATACGTACCGCTACCCTAGAGTCGGGTCACCCAGAGAGTACCCAAGACTGATGCCTCACTGGACACTCTTGGCTTTCACTCTTGACTGAAGGTAGGTTCTATGTCAGGCAGATGCACAAATTTGCAGCTTCTGTACAAAATCACTGTGGCTTATGTACTGTAGATCAACTAGCATAAAAAAATGTAGAACATACCATTCTGTTACCAATCTGTTGCCTTTTTAGGATACCCTTTTCTGTTTTAGATTGTTGTTGTTGGCATGTGGGCTAGGTGCAGCGTTGTGCGGTGGGCAATTACAGTGTATTGCAGTACAGTTCTGTAAGAGCAACAGGCACAGTGGAGGCACACCCAACCAGAGCCACTTACTACTGAGACAGTGGTGAACCCTCCAGATGCAGAAAGGAAGATGTCAACAGAGAAGCCAAATGCAGCCTGGCAGGTCCACACCCAAGTGGGAAGGCTTCCTGGAAGGTAGATGTAGTCCCTGCACTGACCCTACTCCTCTGTAACCTTTCCCTATAATGAATGCATAGATGAATAATCTATGCATTGCTGACAGTTAAGCCCCGTACACATTTGCAGATACAAAACATACCGGCTGACATTTTACCTGTGTGTATGGCCGACTTCTGTCGGACGTGCATGCTGGTTAACCAGCAGCCGACTGACTCCTGATCAGCGCTCTCAGCCAATGGTAGAGAACGCTGAACGGAGTGTTTTGGTGGGGGGCCTTCCCCCTGTCAGATCACAACAGCTTAGGACTAACCTTGCATTGTTAGTACAGCGGTTCCCAACCGGAGCTGTCAGTTTTTTTTTTGTGCAACCACAGAGTTGCATGAAAAAAACTGTAGTGTACCAGGATTAATACAGTATATTAGGATTGGACCAAAGGATTTAAAACAATAACATATGTTGGTCCAAAATCTTTTTTGGTATGCTGAAAAATCTCTTGCAAGTGAAAGTTAGTTGCTCCCTTTTCTATAAGAAATTGGAGTGAGCTCCTTATTTTGCACATGCTAAAAAGAGGATTTGGAGTTAAATCTGGTGTGATTTGTAGATTAGGTATTCCTTGTTCACACAATCGGAATTTCCGATGGAAAAAGTCAGACCGAGTTTTTTCATCGGATATTCCGATGAATTCCGAGTTTAGATATAGAACATTTTCTATTTCACTCTGATGGAATTCCATCTGAATTCTGATTTGGCTGGGCAAAAGCCTGATCGTGGTACGGGGCAGTAGAAGATTCACCAAGGAATGTGTGAAGTATTCCCTGCTTTATTCCCTGCAACATTTGTAGCTCAGCTCAGGTACAGAAACATTCCACCATTTTGTTTGGCACAGGCATCTATTTTAAATTAATATCCCATAAAAAAGCAATATGCTAATAGGTGAATGCTTAGAATTGTATTCTCATCGAGAAGTCTCTAAATAATTAAGTGTTTGCTAAACATATCTTGATTTGTGATAGCGTGGCGTTGCATGAATAAGTGCTTTCTTATTTCTGCAACACTTTGATAGGCTGCTAAATGCCAGCACAGCTAACCCTGGTAATGTATATTCAATGTCACTCTGTACTTTTATGTAAAAGAGCTGAATCCACTCCACATATCCATCCTTAATGGGTGATGTTTCAGGCAAATGGTTTCTAAATTGCGGTAATGCATTGCTAAGACTTAATATTCATGCTTTATCATCTTTGCCAAATCAAAATAATGTTTTCCTTTGAGAGATTTTGTACATTTGAAAGTAGTATTTTCAGCTTGAAAATGTTCCCAAAACCTGGATAAAAACTAGAGATTTTAATTCATGTGTGTCCCAGTCTGTGATTTGGGGCCTGTCACAGATAAAGTCAGGCTTCTGTGGAATGCCAAGGGAATACTTAAAGGTGTGCTTGATTTAGTATAAAAATCATTACCAGTAAATATATGACAGTAAGTTAAGTGCACTTTTCATTATGTCTTTTTATTGTTAGCGGCAGAAGTACAAGTAACAATGGTTATACTGAGGCTTCAGCATGTGTATATATTTGTGACAATAGAATATATAGATATAGTTAGGTTAAAGGGTCACTAAAGGAAAAACATTTTTTTGCTGAAATGACTGTTTACAGGGTATAGAGACACAAAAGTTAACTGATTCCTTTTAAAAATGATTAAAAATAGATACAAATCAATCATATAATGTGCCTGCAGGTTAGTTTCACTTTTAAACTGGTTTCATGTTTCTGTGAAGTAGAGAGACACACAGAACAAAAACAAACAAATACAGGACAGTGTTTTGTTTTTAAAATGAATCTGATTGGTTCTAAGGAGTTTTAGACACACAGTAATGACAGCTTGGACCACAGTGAAAAGCTGCCATGAGATTTTTCATAAGGAGCCAGACAAGCAGGAAGTGTGGAGATCAGAGCAGAATTACAGCAACTTCAAAGCAAAAACGAACAATGAGGACATGAAACCAGGACTGCAGTAAGGTAAAGGAAGCTATTTAGCTAAAAAAAAAAATCCTTTAGTGACCCTTTAACTAGTGGGTTAAAGTGGTTGGATGCCTTCTAAAAAAAAACAAAAAAAAAAAAACCCTGTAAGGCAAAGGCATAATGTGGGTGCTGACATGTTCCCGGGTTTGCGGCTCCGGGCTGTGAGTGGCCAGGGCCGCAATGATGTCACTTCCATGCATGCATGCGGGAGTCCTCTTTCCGGCAAGGAGCTCTGATTTTCCGGCAGCATCCGCCGGATCTTTAGAGCACATGAGCCGCTGACGTCAGCGGCTGAATGCAAGGTGAATACAGGCATACCCCACTTTTAAGTACACAATGTGGTTTATTTACTATAGCCAGAGAGTGTAAAATCAGGCTCACTTCTGCATAGAAACCATTGCTTCCAGGTTTTATTACCAAAGCTTAATTGAACAAACTGGGGTTGGAAGCTCATTAGTTTCTATGCAGAAGTGAGCCTGATTTTGTACTTTCCAGCTTTAATAAATAAACCCCATTGTTTCATTAAAGCGTTATTTAAGGCTTACCTGTAGGTAAATATGTGAAAACAACCACTTTAAATTGTGTGCTTATATTCTTCCAATATAAGCATTATTTGACATATTCTGTATGATAACCTCTTGTTTGTACAAATTATACAGAAAACAATTAAAACTATGAAAAAAACAAAATATAATTGTGTGCAAAAAAAAATTAAGGCTGCAACCTAATTGCAGCCTTAATTTTTTTTTATCATGTAGCAAGCAAGCTTCTGATAGTTCTACAGACCCACACATCAGGGTTGATTTACTAAAACTGGAGAGTGCAAAATCTGGTGCAGCTCTGCATAGAAACCAATCAGCTTCCAGTTTTTTTTTTTTGTCAAAGCTTAATTGACTAAAGGTAGGGCCCTTTCACACAGAAGTTTTTCAAGTGCTTTTGCGCTAAAAGAAAAAGTGCCTAAAAAAACGCAAGAAAAATGCTTTGAATTTAATGAATGTGTTCACACTGGGGTAGAGCGCTTCCATTCTGCTTGCAGCATCTTTGGAGCATGTTTGGGGAGCGAAAAAAAAAAAATGCCCCTTTCCAATTGAAATGAATGGGAACTTTTTCAAAAACGCTGCAAAATGCTTTAAAAACGCCCCCACTAAGCAGTTTTTGTGCAGTTTTTGAGTTACATGTCCTTTAAAAAAACGCACAGCAGATGATGCAAAAGCTCTGCAAGGCGTTTTACTAAAAGTTTTGAAGTGAACCAGTGTGAAAGTGCCCTTAGGAGTAGATTGGCTACCATGCACAGCTGCGCCAGATTTTGCACTCTCTGGTTTTAGTAAATTAAACCCATTATGGAGAGTTTTATACTTCCAATCAATGCTTTCAAATCCAAACAAAGTAAAACAATTATTTTCAAATCATTTTTGTCGCTGGGTTTTGTTTAGACTAAAACCCTCTTTTGAAGTCACGCTCAAGTACTGTAACTGAATGGCATAATGTGAAAGGGCCTTTATGCCTTTTAAAAAAATAGTAAAAGAGCCTTACGCTAGTGTGATTCTGTTTCTCTTTTTAGTGCATTTTAGTAAATAAATTAACTAGTTAATGGGTTGATGCCTTAGGCCGCGTACACACGATCAAATCTGTCTGCTGGAAACGGTCTGCTAGACCGTCCCAGCAGACAGATTCGATCGTGTGTACGGGCGAGCCGACGGATTTGGCCACCCGACAGATTTCAAAGCATGCTTTGAAATCTATCGGGTGGGAACCCGTCCGCCCGACATGTCTGCTGGTTAGTACACTTACCAGCAGACATGTCGTCTCGCACCGGCGCCGAATGGATTCGGCGCATGCACGGAAGTGTTTTACTTCCTGGTGCGGTGACGTGGCGCCGTCAACGTCACCGCCACGTCACCGACGCGTCAGCGCGCCGTCTGCTGGCGGGATTTTGGTATGCTCGTGTGTACACGTGAGCAAACCAAAATCCAAAGAGACAGATTTGTTCAAATCGGTCGGTCCAACCGATTTGAACAAATGAATTGCCTCGTGTGTACGAGGCCTTAAAGAGACCCTGTCGCTATTTTAAAAAGAAAATATAATAAGCATCAGTTAATAATGCTTTTCTTTGCAGGAGGGACTTTTTTTCAAATTTTTTAAGATTAATATAAGATTCAGCTTTAATGCATCAGATTGGAGAGTAAGGTAATTTGCTAAATTAGACAAAACAGAGAAACAAAATCACAATGATCATTTACTATATTTAAAAGAAAAATATGCCATGTTATTTCAGTATGTAACTGTAAGCACACTCATTTACTGTATTTTGTATATTAACCACTTAGTCACCGCCCTATAGACAAAATACGTCTATAAGGCGGTTCCTGTACTCTAACAGGACGTCCATGGACTCAGACTCAGGTGTGCGCGCCCGACCAGACGCGCACACGCGATCACTGGTGCTCACCGGGTCCACGGGACCCGCAGCATCGATGATCGCGGTAAGGAGCCAATGGCGGCGGCTCCTTACCACGTGATCGCGCCGTCCAATGACGGCGCGATCAGGTGTGAAAACAAACCCGGCGTGCGTCAGATCCGCGTGCCCGAGCACACGCGGTCACGGCGCTCGGCGGGTACACGGGACCCGCAGCGTCAATGATCTCGGTAAGGAGCCAATGGCAGTGGCTCCTTACCACGTGATCGCGCCGTCCAATGACGGCGCGATCACAAATGTGAACATTGTGGGGCACCTCTCTCCTCTCCTCACAACATTGCAGCGTGAGAGAAGAGGAGAGAGATTAGTGCCCAGCAGTGCCCAGCAGTGCCCCAGCAGTGCCCCCCCAGTGCCCCCCCCCAGTGCCACCAGTGCCCCCCCAGTGCCACCAGTGCCCCCCCAGTGGCCCACCTGTGCCCCACCAGTGCCACAACACTGCCACATCAGTGCCACATGTGCCCATCAGTGCCAATCAGTGCCACCTGTGCCCACGAGTGCTGCCTGTGCCAACAAGTGCCACCTGTGCCCACGAGTGCCGCCTGTGCCCATCAGTGCCTCCTGTGCCCATCAGTGCCGCCTGTGCCCATCAGTGCCACCTGGGCCCATCAGTGCCAATCAGTGCTCATCTGCACCCCACCAGTGCCATATTTGCCCACCAGTGCCATATGTGTCCACCAGTGCCATCTGTGCCCACCAGTGCCATCTGTGCCCACCAGTGCCATCTGTGCCTACCAGTTCCACCTGCACCACTGCAGTGCCGCCTGTTGGCTTGTTAGGGTCTCAAGAAATGAGAGAAGCTGTCAGTACATCAGATGTGATCAAATTGATCAATTTTCAGAAATTGGTACCATAGCTTGTAGACCCTATAAATTTCACCCAGATTAAATAATATATTTTTTTTTTAACCAAAAATATGTAGCAGTATACATTTTAGGCCAAATTTATGAGGAAAAATTACTTTTTTACAAAATGTTATGATAGAAATGAAGAAAAATTTATATTTTTACAAAATTTTCGTTCTTTTTTCATTAATAGCACAAAAAATAAAAACCGCAGAGGTGATCAAATACCACCAAAAGAAAGCTCTATTTGTGGGGAAAAAAGGACAAAAATTTCATTTGGCTACAGTGTTGTATGACTGAGTTATTGTCATTCAAACTGTGAGAGCACCGAAAGCTGAAAATTGGTCTGGTTATTAAGGGGGTTTAAGTGCCCAGTGGTCAAGTGGTTAAAATGGTTGTAAACTCAAAACCAAAAATGTATATATGCATGTTTCAGCTTACCAATCATGTGGTGCCTGCATTCGTATATTTTTTTTTTTTTAGGCTTTTCCTCTTTGTTTTCGCCTGATGATCTGCCAAGCAACACACCTTCATATTAGAGTGCCTCCAATCTGGATGAAGGAGCACATGGAGCAAATTTGCCCCCCCCCCCCTCCATCATTATCAGTCTGGAGGGGGGGCAGGGGGTTAGATGTTGGTGGGGTGAGTATTACCGCGCTTACCACAAGAGTGGGGGAGGGGGGTGTAGCTGGCCAGCTAGAACCTGTCCTAGGTAGCTAATATAACCTACATTTATATACAGCTGGTTCCACTCCTGAAGAAGTCACGTGAAGTGACGAATGCGCGTATGAGGTTAAACTTAGAGTCCACTAAGAGGTACCGGAGGTGACGTCGGCGAACGCCCTGTTTTTATATGCCCGTTTTTTATCACAACATTGTGAGTACC
This sequence comes from Rana kukunoris, assembly GCA_029574335.1. Classification (NCBI taxonomy): domain Eukaryota; kingdom Metazoa; phylum Chordata; class Amphibia; order Anura; family Ranidae; genus Rana; species Rana kukunoris. The sequence continues at coordinate 247,785,363 of CM056049.1, forward strand.
CAGTGTATTGTTTTATTTGAATAAACCCCCCTTTTAAACGTTACTACACTATTGGCATTTCTTATCTCCCTGGATGCGAGTCACTGCCACTGTTTGAATGTGAGTACCGAGAGGGATCTACCCTTCCCACTTCAGCCCATTTGGATGATACCATATGTGGACCTGACCAGAAAAGTGCACCTGGGTTTTTTTCTGCTGTTACCTTACAGCAGTAAGGTAAGGGGACATCCTTACTAATCCTGAAGATAACACCTTTAATAAACGTTTTTTCTTCACGTCACTTTGGCTTTTTATATCAGCATTTATTACTTTGCTATTTACCTGTAGTTATGTTTACAGTTATCTGCTGTATGGACATTTAATTTCAATCACCGCTGTGTATTGTACCTGGCACGCTGTACACCCCATCGCAAATCAGTACTTTTGTTACTATTTGCACTGCCATATGTTTATTACTTCACATTTTGGCAGCTAGCTTTGGCTGCACCGTAGCACGTTTATTTTGATGCTATCTACCTGTTAGGCCCCATACACACGACCAAATATATCTGTTCAAATCGGTCTGACAGACCGATTTGAACAGATATGTCTGCTGGCTGTTTTGGTTTGATTGCTGTACACACGATCAAACCAAAATCCCCGCCGGCAGACAGCGCGGTGACGTGGCGGTGATGTTGATGCCGCCACGTCACCGCACCAGGAAGTAAATTACTTCCACGCATGCGTCGGATCCATTCGACGCATGTGCGGGCAGATATGTCTGCTGGTTAGCGTACTAACCAGCAGACATATCGGTCCGACGGGTTCCCAGCAGACAGATTTTAAAGCATGCTTTAAAATCTGTCGGCTGGCCAAATCCGTCGGCGCCCGTCGCAAATCCGTACACCGTCGGCTCGCCCGTAAGATCGAATCTGTCTGCTGAGACACTGCCATTTTCTATTATTGTTACCTATGATCACATTTTTTTCATATATTTAAAGTTGCCACACTTCCTCTGCACGTTACTCCCCCCCCCCCCCCCCCCCCCCCCCCACAGCGCAGCACTACCCCTTCATTCTTTATTGTTCCAGGGGGTTAGATGTACTAGTAACTAGTAGATTTAAATACACTAACAAGTTGAAGCCAAAACGTTTTTTTACCTTGTGAGATAAAGGTTTTACATAAATAAATAAAAGCTGATCATTGTAAGCCCCCCTGTTATATGTGAATGGTTTGTGCCATCCCTGTAACTCTAGGTTAGCTTGTTGGCTGGATCTGGATCTTAACTGACTGGATCACCTGAAAAAAAATGCAAGAAATATTGAAAACGAATGCAGCCATCACATCTAAGGTCGCGTACACACGATCTGGCTTTTGCCCGGCCAAATCACATTCGAATTCCGAAGAAATTCCATCTGAAAAAAATAGAACATGTTCTATATCTAAACTCTGATGGAATTCATTGGAATTTCAGATGAAAAAACTCCATCTGACTTTTCCCATCGGAAATTCCAATCGTTTGTACGGGGCATAAGCATTGTTAAGTAGCAAAATAATAAATATTTGCTTTTCAGTTTAAAACTGCTTTAATGTACATTGCATTAAGTAAACCCATTAACTTAGAATGAGCTACCAATAGACGGCATTAAAAACAAAATACTCTGGCACTGGTTTCTGAATGCAGCACACCACAACACAAAGAATGCGGAGAACTGTAATGGGGGTCCATTGCAACCTACTGTACTTGTGCATTGAGGTGCCATTTTAACTGAATGGCACTACAATACACCACACAGAATGCCATGCTGTACTGTGTGTTACAATGACATGTTTTTTTACCATATGCTACTGCAACCCCCCAGAGCATTAGTGCAGTAGTAACAAGCATTAGTGCAGTAGAAACAAGTAGTTACAAGTAGTAACGTTATGTATGTGCCGCCCAGAGCATAAAAATGATCTACAGCCCTGCAGCCACAGAACAGAACAGAAGCTTCCAGGTTGTATTGCCAAAGCTTAAAGAGGTTGTAAAGGTGTTTTTTTTCCTAAATAGCTTCCTTTACCTCAGTGCAGTCCTCCTTCACTTACCTCATCCTTCGATTTTGCTTTTAAATGTCCTTATTTCTTCTGAGGAATCCTCACTTCTTGTTCTTCTGTCTGTAACTACACACAGTAATGCAAGGCTTTCTTCCTAGTGTGGAGTGTCATGCCTGCTCCCTCCCTTGGACTTCAGAAGAAAGTTTACCGTTACAACCCCTTTAACAGAACAAACTGAAGTTAGAAGCTGATTGGCTACTATGCACAGCTGCACCGGATTTTGTGTGCACAAGTTTTAGCAAATCTCCCCTCCCCCCCAGTTTGTTGTTCAGTAAGGTAATACAAGGTGCAGTGAAAATACAGCAAACCATGTCTTCCAAATAAAAAATTGGTTTACATGTAGACAGACAGTATTGTTAATAGGTTTTATGGCATTCTGCACAGTCCTGCATTTTACAATGCTTCATGGAGTCGGCCTCTATAGTAAGGTGACCAGATTTTTAAAATGAAATCCAGGGACATATTTTTTCTTTACTAGAGATGGCAACAATCAGCGACTCTCTGCCCGTCGCCTCCCGCCTCACAGCCTCTCAAGTCCTTCTCTTTGGGCCCCGGATACTACTGGATATCACTCTGAAGAAAGGCAAGGAGATAGGCAGGTGGCTGGCCAGGATTTGAGCCAAGGCAGAAGAACATGCGAGCAAAGCTGAATGGGCATGCGCCCAAAACTGAAGAAATATTCCCTCCGCTCTGACCAGCACATGATCATCAGAAAGGGGCACAGATAATGGGAAAAATACAATCCCCCCTATGCTAGTAGGCACGGCGGAGCGGGGGGGGGGGGGAGAGTGTAATTCTATTTTTTATTTTTTTTTGCACTGAGTATCTTTGAAATTGCCCCTGCACATTAAATACAATCTGGGGACAAAACCAGGGACAGACTTGGTCCGGGGACAGTGTTCTCAATCAGGGGACTGTCCCCTGAAACTGGGGATGTCTGGTCACCCTACTCTATAGGGTTCAGCAGGTATTGTGGAGTGAATTTGTTATTTAACTAACATATTCACACTGTTGCCAGAGCAAAGTCTGGGCCATTAAGGTTAAATAACAATCCGTTGAGGCACATATCCTACTCTAACATCACCCGGAATAGACGTACACAGAGTCAACAGGATCGAAAATAAGTCTCTCACAGGTGTGTGTAATTAAAATATAATCCCCGGTGGCATAGACTTTAACAAGCTTTTGCCCTGCCATCAAGCCTGAAGCTATTAGCCATAATAAGCGTTGAATTGCTATAGAATTACTGTGTATGAAATCGGTGCATTCAGCACTGGGACAATTACAAAGCCAGAACCTTGCATATAGATTAAAGTGAATCTACTGTAAAACGATCTATATTGAAACCTCTTTTGTCTAACAAGGTGAACAGGGTCTGTCTATCTATCTATCTATCTATCTATCTATCTATCTATCTATCTATCTATCTATCTATCCATTATTTATGTATGTATGTATCTATCTATCTATTTATCTATCTATCTATCTATCTATCTATCTATCTATCTATCTATCTATCTATCTATCTATCTATCCATTCATTGTTTATGTATATATGAACCTATCTATTTATCTATCTATCTATCTATCTATCTATCTATCTATCTATCTATCTATCTATCTATCTATCTATCTATCCATTATTTATGTATGTATGTATCTATCTATCTATTTATCTATTTATCTATCTATCTATCTATCTATCTATCTATCCATTCATTGTTTATGTATATATGAACCTATCTATCTATCTATCTATCTATCTATCTATCTATCTATCTATCTATCTATCTATCTATCTATCTATCTATCTATCTATCTATCTATCTATCCAGAGACTGCATTTTCCCCCTGCTTCTTATAGCACCTGAATAATAACATGCAGCAAGAGCTAAAATAGAGTCCTGAAGGCTGGTGACCTTTTATTTATGACCGGGGTCATGATCAATATACAATATTGTTGGCCGTGGCTTAATATGTTTAAGAATACAGTACTTGTTTTTGCTGGGAATGGTTGTTGAACGAGTTGTATAGAAAAAAAGTTTAACTGCTTAAGAGCAATATTATATGTTTTTCTCAGTTGATGTGTTTCAGGGCTCCCTTGGTCTTCACCCAGTGTACCCACTTCCTGCCATCCTCTTAATACAGTAAAGCTGGTCGAAGACAGGTAATGGAGTGGATACTGTATGCCTAATTTAATTAACAAACATGTTTCCTCCAAAAATTTACAACTGCATCACCTAAAGCCCCTTACACACTTATACGACTTGTCCCACGATTTGTGATGGCAAAGTAGCATGACAAGTCGTTTCCTATGATTTCCAATGACAACCATTTGTATTAGCACGACTTCAAGTCATCCCGACTTCAAAGTAGTCCCTGCACTACATTGGTCCGATTTTGATGCCACTTACACAGGCATTCCCCAAAATTGCAGCCACAAAATTGCTGTAAAATCCTGTGAAAGGGACCTAAATGTCAATATTGGTGCATTAAGCAAACACCACCATAACCTAATGCCAGAAGAATAATAACCATTTGCCAGTAAACTCTAACCCATCTAATAAACTTGCCCAGGGTAACATGTATCCCCCAATACTCGTGGTCTGGGGTTTCTACAGACATTTGTCCTTCAAAATCATTGCTACAGTATATACTAACTTTTGTCACCCAAGACAGGTTGACTGGGGTGTGTCTGGGCATATATCACTCAGAACAGGTTGACTTGGGTGTCTGTCGACATTTGTCCTCAAGAGCATATGGCTTCAGTAATCTACTGATATTTGAAGATGCCCTTAGTCATTGTGATTAGAGGTCACAGATCATTTAGTGATCACTTGTAAACTTTATTAAGCTGCCACTTTAAAGTAAAACTGTTCTTCACTCATGCAGGGCAAAGGAAGATGTTCACCTATTTGCCTGCTTCATTCTTCCTACCTGCTACTTATATTCACAGGTAAAGGTGTCTGGGACTGGATGTACCCTGATCGGGACCCTATGTGTCCTAGATGCAAACTTCACCAGGGGTAATACATACATATGTTCTGGGAATGCCCCGTCATTTTGGCATACTGGAGAGCGGTCTTTTATGAAATCAACCTTCGGATGCAGCTTGACCTGGTCCCTACGCCCTCCCTGGCCTTGTTGGGCATTCCTGATGACGATCAGCGCTCTCATCATTCCAAGCTTCTCATTGCCCACCTCCTCTATTATGCCAAAAAAGAAATTCTGATGAAGTGGGTGTCCCCGGATCAGCCGGCATTGTCCGCCTGGGAGGCTATGGTAAATGCATCCCTGCCATTGTATAAAATGACCTATTCCAACAGGGGATGTCATTGGAAATTCGAAAAGGTGTGGGGCCCTTGGATGTTGATTTGACAAGTGTTGGAGGGTGGGGTCTAGATGTTAGATATACCTACTGCTGTTATTATCAGGTTTCTTATTTTATTTTTTATTTTTTTGGGGAATCTTTAATGGGTTTGGTTCACGGACTTTGTGCAACGTTTATTGCCTGCAATGATTCATGTAGGATGTACTGCACTAGCCTACTATGACTTTTGTTTGCTTATCTGGTTTGTGATATGCATCTGTCTCTCTGCATATGTTGTCTAATGCATAATTTTCAATAAAGCACAACTGTTTGTTAAAAAAAAAAAAAAAAAAAGTGTCTGGGACTGTTGACTGACCGCTAACCCACAATGTATTGTGGAAGGAAGGGGACATGCTTCCTCATATCCAGAAGCACTGTGTATTTAACATTATTTTAGGGGGTTGGGGGGACTAAAAGAAAAGGGGGGAAAAGCAACCTGTGTATGGTCAATGCAGGGCAAAATAATGGGTCAGCAAATAAAGCTTAGGTTTACATTAAAGTTCAGTTAGATGAAGTTAATATAGTCTGTAAATGTTACATTGCATTGTGTTGTTGAAGCTTGCTGCATGAAGTTTTCTTCAAACGATTTATCATCACAATATTGCTTCTTCTATTTCTCTGGCTAGTCAGAATTCGCATCTCCAGAGATTCTTAGAAGTCTGTGGTGAGGTGCTTCAGTTTTTAGAGAAAGGAAGAATATGAAGCAGACCATGATGGCCTCATTAATAATCTGCAATCACTACATATACTCAAAAAATCCATGGCACATCATAGGCAAGGCAATAGAGACTCTATACAACCGAAACTAGTATCTGTCTGTTGAGTGTTGGGAAAATCAGCCAATAATTTATGAAAGCTTTGACTGATATTTTTGCAGATTTTTTTCTTGTTTCTTTCCAGGCTTTTCTTGCTATAGGATTTTCACCAATGTAAATTAGAATACTGCTGAATCATACAGAAAAGTAGGCCATACCAATTATCTGTGCCAGACAAGGCAAATGTATATTCCATATTCACTCCTGATGTTAAACTGTCACTCAGGCTGCATTCACACTTGAGCGTTTCAAAGTTGCGTGTTTTTTGCCTGTAAGCTGCCCCAAAAAAGCTCATGTTCTTTTTTGAGCTTAAGACGTTTTTCAGGCCTTTTACTTTAGGTGGCAAAACGCTCAGATGTGAATGGGTGCCATATAAATGAATAGGATTTTGTCTGTTGGGCATTTTCAGGTGTTTTACAAGCATTTTATGAGCTGAAAATGCTCGGGTATGAATGTAGCCTAAGGCCTCGTACGCACGATTGGTTTCCTCGACAGAATCCATCAAGAAACTTGGTGGCAGAGCTTTTTTGCCGAGGAACATGGTCGTGTGTATGCTTTTCATCAAGAAAACTGTCGAGGAACTCAACGAGGAAAAAAGAGAACAAGTTCTCTTTTTCCTCGACGGGAGTCTCAATTTCCTCGTCGTGTTCCTCGTCGGGCTGGTTTTCGTCGAGAAACACGATCGTGTTTATGCTTAGAAATGCTTAGAAGCCCGTGCATGCTCAGAATAAAGTATGAGACGGGAGCGCACCTTCGGTAAAAGTAGCGTTTGTAATGGAGATGATGCAAAAATGATTGCATCGTTTAAATGCTGGCAATTTAAACCATCTTTAGAATAGGACAAAAATGAACAATAATTATCTTCTTTTGCTGCTGATATTCACACAGAGTTCTAACTAACTTTTTGAAACCTTTTTCATGCTGATATCATGAATATTTAGGAATATTTTATATAGGGCTTTTTTTTTTTCAAATACAGATCTTCATTTTTAATTATAATTTAATTATTAGTTAATTTCTAGTCATCTCCATGTTTTATTTTTTTGGTGTCTGTCAAGTTAACACCAGTGTAACATTATTGTTTGGTCTTATCTGATCTGTCCCTTTATAATTAGACTTTTTTTTAAATTTTAAAGCTAACCTGCCTACTCACAAGCTACATTTTTGATTGGAGGAAAAACACATAGACAAGTATGAACTGTAAACAAAAAATGTCCATTTATTCTGGTAAAGAATATAAAGTAAATAAATACAAGGCAGCACTGGAAAAACCTGCTGCCATTTGTGTGGAGACTAAAATTGGGACATTGAGAGGCACATACAGGATGGAGCCCAATCTGGTCTTGTACTCCCAGAGGTCATGAACAGCAGCAGGTCAGATAGATGTCCCAAGGTTGTGGTACTACAGCAGGCTTCCTTCTGTCAGACCACCTTGAAGCAAGGCCATCACTTCTTGCTCTTCCTGACAGCCTTCCTTGCTGCCTGCTCTAACAACTAAATAGTTGTTAGTTGATAATGAAAATACAATTGACACTACATGTAGGACAGTATGAAAAATTAGGAGACAGCTAAAATAAACACAAGCAATACATCCAAAATGTTTTGTAATCAGATTTTGTTTTGATTTTGGTACAAAAGTACAATTTACAGATTGTTTTGCAAAGGAATGGCCCCCCTACCCATGAAATAGTCCACATACTGATCCTGGACTGCATGGGCACTTTGGGGGGGGGGCAATCCAGTACGGGGAGGTTCAAGGCCCGGCAATGTGAGTTCGTCAGAGGTAAGTCCAGCCTCGGGCCCAACTGCGGCCATATAGGTCGGAGACTGTCTTCTTAAATAATTGTGCAAGATGCAGCAGCAAAAAATGATGTAATTCCATTTGTACTCCACCATATGTAATGAGGTTAGAAACAGGCTGGCCATTATCACGATCCTTTCTGGGGTGAGGATCCTTTGGGGGAATGGCCTCATGAGATGTGGTCCCAGGCTAAAGGCTTTCTCCGCCAGAAACACAAAGGGGAGTCCTTCAACATTCTCTGCATCCGGTGACAATGCTAGATCATCACTCTGGAGACGAAGAGCAAACTTCCTCTGCCTGAAGGTTCCCCCATCCAACATCTGGCCATTCTTAATAATATCTGTCACAACCTCTGCCAGGTAACAGGCTACTCTCTTGCCTGATAATTTGGTGCTACAATTTAGGTGCTTGTCAATTCACTAGCTATTACCAGATGGGTAAAACTGAGGGCTGCAATCTGGAAGTATGACAAAGTGAAATCCATCCATCTTTGCAAAGGAGACAAAATACGCCTTACGCCATCCAACATCTGGCCATTCTTCCCCACATCCACATAGAGGAATTCGTACTGTGCTTACACCACCGCCATCAGCACAATACTATTAAACCCCTTGTAGTTAAAGAACTGGGAACCAGAACGGGGTGGTGGCACGATGCGGACTTGCTTGCCGTCAATGGCTCCACCGCTGTTGGGGAAGTTCCACCGTGTAGAAAACTCTGATGCCACAGTCTGCCATTCCTGTGGCGTGGACGGAAGCTGTGGAATCAAAAGAAAATAAAATTACTTTGGCAAATAACATTGCAAGCAGGTTATACAAAGACATAATAATCGTTCAAACATTTATTTTAAAGAGCATTTTACAACAAAAATATAAGGCACAATTATCACATTCCTTACCCCCTCTGATGGACCATTGTCACAATTGGGGGGGGGGGGGCTAGATGAGCTTGGGAGTTCTACAAAAAAAATAAAAAAATTGGGGAAGCTATACTTTAGAACACATTTTTGAGGGGGGGCTAGATGAGTTTGGGAGTTCTACAAAAAAAATGGGGACGCTATACTTTAGAACACATTTTTGAGGGGGGGGGGGCTAGTTGAGTTTGGGAGTTCTACAAAAAAATAAAATAAAATTGGGGAAGCTATACTTTAGAACACATTTTAGAGGGGGGGATAAAGCATTACAATGGATATAACACAATACATTGGGAAGTGACTAGGCTAGGTGTGTTTTGGCCCAGGATGCTAGGGAGGGAAGTGAAGGGAAATATGCATGTAGGCCAAATAAGGGGCAATAAGAGCTTACAGCATGCATGGGGGCAAAGGGGACATTCACAGCATATTACAAACTTGGTAATTAGGGAAGGAGGAAATAAATACAATACATTAGCATACATTAAATACATTAAATGTGATATAAAAGGAGAAAACTTACCCTCATATAGTCATCCTGTAGAACCTGTATAATGGCAGAACAGGTATCTGAAATGATGAGGCCCAGAGCCTGGGGGGTGATGCCTGTTGTGAACTTCAAGTCCTGAAGGCTTCTCCCAGTTGCCAGATAACGTAACGTGGCAACTAGCCTCTGCTCAGCACTTATGGCTTGGCTTGGCTTTGCGCATAACGGTGTCCTGCCTGGTGATATATGGCGACACCAAAGCCAACAGCCAATGATTCCCTGGAGGTACTGGTGGATCTAAACAGGTGGAAAGGCAGAGACAACGTCAGAAGCCAGGCCGGGGGTCAAACACAGGAAGGCAGTCAGAAGCAGAGGCAGGAGGTGTAGTTGTGATCAAGCCGGGGTCAAACACAGGAAGTCAATCTGGAACAGGCAAGAGCAGGTCCGTAAAACAAGCCAGGTTCAGAGCCAAGAGAGAAGCCAGAGCAGGTCAGGGTAAGCCGGGTCGGTAACAGGTAATTAAACACGAGCAAGAAACACAGGAACACAGGATACAGAGCTGACGATAATCCAGTGATTTATGAGAGAAATTGGAGTCCTTAAATAGGCCAGCAAAACACTGGTAATTAGCACGATTTGCATACGCACGTTAGCCATTGCTAACATGCGTTCGCCGTTGCGTGCCAATTGCTAATGCGCATGCGCGGATTATGGCTGCCATAATGGATATGTGTTTGTCCTTAAATGTTCAACACTATACACTCTACACTTTTCTCTGGTTCATATTGTTGTTGACCAATTTTTAGAGAATGGAAAATAATTTTGTGGCTTGCACAACTAGCACATGCAACAAGATCAATATGAAGATGACCAATATCTTCCATTAACAGTTCCTGACGATCCAAGGTTACATATTGCTATTGATTTAATTGCAAATCTCTCAGAATTCAGTCACTGCATGGTAATTCAGAGGTAGGCTGTTTTAATTGTTCATTTTGTTCCACTGAAGGGGTGTATTTGTTTTCATCAAAATAAAATATATGGGCCAGATTCAGGTAGATGGGAGCATCTTTGCTCTGGAGTAACGCTTCTCATTTACGTTACTCTGCTGAAATTTTAGGAGCAAGTGCTGTTATTCATGAAGCACTTGCTCCTAAAGTTGCGGCAGCGCATTGCAAATGAGCCGGCGGAATTCAAATTGGGCGGGTACGGGGCGTGTATTATTTAAACTAAACGCGATCCCGCGGCGAACGTACTGCGCATGCGTCGAGTGTCAATACATCCCAGTGCGCATGCTCCAAATTCTGTCAGTGAACGTCAATGACGTCACATCCCCATTCATGAACGTTTTACGCAAGCGACGCAAATTTATTTTTTTCGACGCGATGACGATGGCTATACTTAACATAGGATACTCCACTAGGGGGCTGCTTTATCTTTACGTCGCGTATCGCTTACGGAAACTTTGGAAAGTCACTGCGTCGCGCCCGAAAACGATCGTGAATTTCCGATTCCTGCTGATTAACATATTTTTTCAGCGTAAATCAGCGGGAACGCCCCCGGCGCCATTTTTAAATTAAATTTGTGATGCGATGGCGAAATTCAATTACGCCGATCGCATCGGAACTCCAACCCGGCGTTTCTTGTTTTCTGGTTACAGAAAACAGAAACGCCGGCTTAAAGTGACAGTTAGGCTGGAGTATCACAGATACTCCAGCCTAACTCTACCTGAATCTGGCCCTATGTGGTTGTCTTGATGGCATCCATTTCAAAGCCATAAATACCTGAACTGTTATCGTGAATGAGGTTTACGGGAATCAATAAATTGTACAAGAACCTGCACCACAATACTTCCACTGCTACCAAATCGGGTTTGCTGGCTTCACAGTTGAACCCAGTTCTAAAGGAGCACTTACCGTGTCACCATGACTCTGCAAATGCCCCTAATTCCAATTGTTGTGATGCAAGTGATATAAGTAGCATGTCTATTAGGCTGCTTTTTAGTGAAAATTAAAAACTTATGGCGCGTACACACGATCATTTTTCAGCATGAAAAAAAAAGGTGTTTTTCAGCATGTCCAAAAACAATGTTTTTCCAACTTCATCATTAAAAATGATATTGCCCACACACCATCGTTTAAAAAAAATTATGAACAAAGCGCGGTGACGTACAACACATACGACGGCACTCTATAGGGGAAGTTCTATTCGCCTTTGGGCTGCTTTAGCTGATTCCTTGTTAGTAAAAGACGATTTGCGCTTTTCTGTCTGTTACAGCGTGATAATTGTGCTTACTCCATTATGAACGGTAGTTTTACCAGAACGAGCGCTCCCATCTCATAAGTTGCTTCTGAGCATGTGCAGGTTTAAAACGTAGTTTTAGCCCACACACAAACACAATCATTTTTTACAACCCATTTTTTTTTTTTTTTTTCAGAACCTGAAAAATGATGTGTAGCCCACACACGATCATTCAAAAACAGTGTTTTTTTCATGCTGAAAAATGATCGTGTGTACACGGCATTACTGTCAGAGACTAGGAATTGCTGGAGGAGCAGATTTTACATTATTTTATTTTTCTTTTAATTAACCTAACATATGAACCTTTATAAACTTTAGTGTAACCCTTAAACGTAATAATTGACCTCAACCTACCTCCTTAACCACATTCCTAACCAAAACTCATCCCCTACACCTAACTTTGTACCTGAACCTAATCTTTTAAAACTTTATTCGTAATCCCTGGTACCTCTTGACCTAACCAGTAAACTTCCTTTAACCACTTGTCCACCGCCCACCGTCAAATGACGGCGGGCGGAGGACTCCATTGTCCTGACAGCACGTCATATGACGTGCTGTCTCTTTAAAGCCGCGGGCGGGCGCGTGCGCGCCGCCGGCGGCGCACGCATGCACGCGCCGCTCTGCTGGGATCCCGGTGCGAGTGCCCGGCGGCAACGATCGCCGCCGGGCACACGCGATTGCCCAGTAACTGAGTGGGGACGTGGAGCTCTGTGTGTAAACACAGAGCTGCACGTCCCTGTCAGGGAGAGAGGAGACAGATTGTGTTCCTTGTACATAGGGACACAATCGGTCACCTCCCCCAGTCACCCCCCCTCCCCCCACAGTTAGAACACTCATAGGACACATATTTAACCCCTTCCCCGCCCCCTAGTGGTTAACCCCTTCACTGCCAGTCACATTTATACAGTAATCAATGCATATTTATAGCATTGTTCACTGTATAAATGTAAATGGTCCCAAAAATGTCACAAAAGTGTCCGAAGTGTCCGCCATAACGTCACAGTCCCAATAAAAAAATCGCAGATCGCCGCAATTAATAGTAAAAAATAAAATAATAAATAAAATAATAAAAATGCCATAAACTATCCCCTATTTTGTAAACACTATAAATTTTGCGCAAACCAATCGATAAATTATTTATTGCATTTTATTTTTACCAAAAATATGTAGAAGAATACGTATCGGCCTAAACTGAGGAAAAAAATATTTTTTTAATATATTTTTGGGGATATTTATTATTGCAAAAAGTAAAAAATATTGCATTTTTTTTCAAAATTTACGCTCTATTTTTGTTTATAGCGCAAAAAATAAAAACCGCAGAGGTGATCAAATACCACCAAAAGAAGGCTCTATTTGTGGGAAAAAAAGGACGCCAATTTTGTTTGGGAGCCACGTCGCACGACCGCGCAATTGTCAGTTAAGGCGACGCAGTGCCGGAAGCTTAAATTTCGTCTGGGCAGGAAGGGGGTGTAGGTGCACAGTAGGCAAGTGGTTAAAGGAAACATGTCATAAGGGGAGCATCGAGATTGCCATTGCTGATCTTTCTTTCTAAATATTTTACCAGCATTACACTGTTGCTTAATTATTAATATTATTTTTAGGAAGATAAGGACATTCTCCTACTTTCCTTAACTGTGTGCTTTTTAACAATAGTGACTGGGGTATTTCAACTCAAATATGTGCAGAACAGGCCAACTAGGGTAACCACTGTATTTGCTCACATAACAATCCTAGTATTAGAAAAAGAAAAATAATAGTATCACAATCAAAGTAATACTGGATTTAGCATTTCAAAACTTTATGGCCCGGATTCACATAGATCGGCGCATCTTTATTCTGGCGTAGCGTATGTTCTTTACGCTACGCCGGCGCAACGTGGAGCGGCAAGCATTCTATTCACAAAGAATATGCGCTCAACGTTGCACCGGCGTAGCATAAAGTTGTCTGCGTAAGCCGACCTGAGTCAAAGTAGGTGGAAATGGGCATGTAACATTTAAATGAAGCGTGACTCCATGCAAATGATGGGCTGAGCTTCAAAAAACGAACTACGCATGCGTTGGCTCTTGGAAGCATCCCAGTGCGCATGCTCACAGTTACGTCGAAATAGCTGCCTAAGATACGTCAATACACTGCCTACGACGTGAACAAAACCTACGCACAGCCCTATTCACGTACTACGTAAACGACGTAACATACGATGGCTGTTTCGTCGTCCATACCTTTGAATGGGTTGCGACACCTATATGGTGGAATAGCTTTACGCCGGACGTAACCCTTACGCAAACCGCATATCTTTTCCACCTGGTGCATCTACGTTCGGGAATCGGCGTATCTTACTCATTTGCATATTCAACATGGGAACGCCGAATGCGCCCAGCGTAACTATGCGCCCAAGATACGGCGGCGTAGGCAAGTTACGTCGGGCGGCTGAAGCCTTGTTTTAGGGCGTATCTAGCTTTGCGAATCGGCGTAAAAATACAATGGCGCACATTTGTACTTACGACGGCGTATCTCTAGATACGCCGCCGTAAAACTTACGTGAATCCGGCCCTATGTGCTTAAATAAAGGAAACAGAAAAAGGTTTCAGCATAAAATGAAAACTGTATTAATGATCTAAAAGGCAAACAATTGCTGTTCAAAAATTGAACACATTACTTTAACATTGCTCATCATTTTGTCAGCACTATGTGCATCATTTGCTATATTTACTAAAGGACATTCTTGCTGATAATGCAAAGAATTTGTCATACAAATTAATACAATTTTAATTGGATCAGATGAAAAAATGTCTAATCTAATTCTATGTTGAAAATTTTAAAATGTGCTATAAATGTAGAGGCAAAACAAAAAGAAAATGACATTTCCTTTTATTATACTCTATTGGTGTTCCAGTTTAAAAGAGGAATATATATTTTGAATGAACTTACACAATAATTGCAGTTACTAGAACAAAATTATAAAATATGTCAGAAACTAACCTATAAAAGGATACTTTTATAAATGTATATGGCGAGGATATAGTCATATAAGTATTTCCATCAGTCCTCAAAAACTTTTAATGATTTTTAAATAATAATTATCGCTCTGTGTCCTCATATGCTGAGTAATAAAAATGTTTTCTTGTAACTTCTATTTGCTGAACTAGCATTTGCACCTAATATTAGGGTGACCAGACATCCCCAGTTTCAGGGGACAGTCCCCTGATTGAGGACACTGTCCCCGGACCAAGTCTGTCCCTGGTTTTGTCCCCAGATTGGATTTAATAGGGGGCAGGGGCAATTTCAAAGACAGTCAGTGCAGAATTAAAATAAAAAAAATAGAATTAAACACCCCACTCTGCCGTGCCTACTAGCATAGGGGGGTTGTATTTTTTTCATTATCTGTGCCCCTTCCTGATGATCATTTGCAGGTCGGAGCGGAGGGAATATTTCTTCAGTTTCGGGCGACTGCCCATTCAGCTCCACTCGCATGTTCTTCTGCCTTGGCTCAAATCCTGCCCAGCCACTTGCTTATCTCCTTGCCTTCCCTGGAGGAGTGATCTTCCTCCGCTCCCCACCCAGTAGTAGCCGAGGCCCGGAGTGAAAGACTTGAGAGGCAGAAAGTCGCTGATTGTTGCCATTACTAGTAAAAAAAAAATATGTCTCCGGATTTAATTTAAAAAATCTGGTCACCTTACCTAATATGCTTATCATTAAAGGGGTGTTAAATGTCCATATTTAGCCCATTAGTTTTGCTATCACTGATTTGCTAGCAGGGCGCATAATCTTTTTAACACCTTCAGCACCAGGGCATGTCTAATCTCCAGAGGGGTTAAGTGCATGTTGTTTGTATTTATGAAGCAGTCCTGGAGAACATGCTGATGACAAGCATTTAAAAGCTCTGTCTTTGTGTATCTAGAGGATTATGGGGAGAGGAGCCTTAAATGGAAATGCCAGGCACAGAACGGCACGGATAACTATGAACCCACAGTGAGCACAAACAGCTATTAGAGATAAGAGGAAAGCAGTGTGAATAGCAAAACATCAGGTGTGGAGAGAGATAGGGCCGAGTTATAGGTATTTAACTAATGAGCGGAAAAAGCAAACACGGGAAAATTAATAGTGTTCAATAAAAACAGCTTTCAGGCAAACCTTATCTCCTTAATAAAGATTCTGGACACAAGCCTTATTGTGGGCTCCCTTGATTTTCCCTTTATTTCTTCTTATCTTATGTTCTTGGTAGGCTTCATGCCTGTCTGCAACATTTCTCAGAATGCTTTACATCTGAAAGAGCAACATAACTTTAAACCCTTAAAGCAGATGACCACCCAGGAAAAAAATTAATAAAAAATCTTATAAAGCTCACTCTTACCAGCTGGGCTAATCTGAAATATGAATTTATGGAAATTCGTTTCCATAATATCCTCTTTTTCAGTTACTGAACCCATGCATTGGTTATGATTTCAGAGGGCAGAAAGCACAAACTTTTTGTAAACTGGGATTGCCACATACAGATTTGTATAATCGAAAGCTTGTGTAGTAATTACAAATTTCATTGTCACTGCTTGATGTTGTTAAGATTTGGTGTTATGGTTAATGGGTTTAGCTGAAAACAAAAATTATAGTGGAGCAGTATGTTAAAATAGAAGTCAAGGAACCACACTATATACATAGTTTACTAGAGATGCCTCTAAACCAGGGGTGGGCAAACTTTTTGACTCGAGGGCCGCAATGGGTTCATATATTGGACCCGGGGGCCTGACCAAGAGTAGATGGACGGTGTGTATGTGTGAATTAATATAAGTGAAATTTAAATTTGTAACATTAAATGTTTAGATTAATTTAAGGTAGAAAAGCATAAAAATAGTTATTTTGCAAAACTACATTTGATTGCACAGTGGCTGCATTTGATGGCACATTGGTAACAATTGATGGCACAGTGGCTGCATTTGATGGCACAACGATGACAATTGATGGCACAGTGGCTGCGTTTGATGGCATGGCACAGTGGCTGCATTTGGCATGGCACAGTGGTGACAATTAATGGCACAGTGATTGCTTTTGATGGCATGGCACAGTGGTGACAATTGATGGCACAGTGATTGCTTTTGATGGCATGGCACAGTGGCTGCATTTGGCATGGCACAGTGGTGACAATTGATGGCACAGTGATTGCTTTTGATAGCATGGCATAGTGGTGACAATTGATGGCACAGTGGCTGCGTTTGATGGCATGGCACAGTGGCTGCATTTGGCATGGCACAGTGGTGACAATTGATGGCACAGTGATTGCTTTTGATGGCATGGCACAGTGGTGACAATTAATGGCACAGTGGTTGCGTTTGATGGCATAGCACAGTGGCTGCATTTGGCATGGCACAGTGGTGACAATTGATGGCACAGTGATTGCTTTTGATGGCATGGCACAGTGGTGACAATTGATGGCACAGTGATTGCTTTTGATGGCATGGCACAGTGGCTGCATTTGGCATGGCACAGTGGTGACAATTGATGGCACAGTGATTGTTTTTGATGGCATGGCACAGTGGTGACAATTGATGGCACAGTGATTGCTTTTGATGGCATGGCACAGTGGTGACAATTGATGGCACAGTGATTGCTTTTGATGGCATGACACAGTGGTGACAATTGATGGCACAGTGATTGCTTTTGATGGTATGGCACAGTGGCTGCATTTGGCATGGCACAGTGGTGACAATTTATGGCACAGTGATTGTTTTTGATGGCATGGCACAGTGGTGACAATTGATGGCACAGTGATTGCTTTTCATGGCATGGCACAGTGGTGACAATTGATGGCACAGTGGCTGTGTTTGATGGCATGGCACCGTGGTGACAATTGATGGCACAGTAATTGCTTTTCATGGCATGGCACAGTGGTGACAATTGATGAACACAGTGGCTTCTCTTACCATATCTATTGTCTGTGGTGTCTGTTGCTTGTAATGCTTTGTGCCCATTTGGTTTGCAATATATTGGTGCATTTTCTGCTAAAATTACATAAACCAGCTGATGTCAGAAACTAAAAAAAGAGAAGATAAATTGGGCACAAAGCATGACAAGTGACAGACACCAGAGAAAATAGATAGAAGTATAGAATAATATCAGTCTGTATCGCATAGCAACGATCACTTACCATCAGTACAGATGAAAGTCCCGATGTGATGGATGACTGACATTTCTGGGCCAGCCGCCAGTCACTGTTCACAGGCTCACGGCACATGGATTGCTCCTCACAGGCGCGCGGAAAGGAGTTGACGTCATCTGACGTGACGTCAACTCCCTGCCTGCGCCAGCACGTACGGCTCAAGCCGTACTCTGCCCACGGCCACGCCCCCTAGCTGCTAGCGAATTACATCGCGCAACGTCTCCTCTCTCCAGCTAGCTGCTAACCACTGACCATCCAGGACGAGACGTTGCAATGTAATTCGCCCAGCGGCCAGCCACTACAATGCCATACCCAGTGCCCGCCCGGGGGCCGGATTAAAAGGTCCGCCGGGCCGTATACGGCCCGCGGGCCGTAGTTTGCCCACCACTGCTCTAAACAAGCTGGAGAAGTACCATGCAATCATTTTGTAATTTAAGGTCAAAGATGTAGCTATCAACTTCCTATTTCAAAAGATGATGCCTAGTAGTGTTGAGCGGAATACGCCATATTCGATTTCGCGATATTGCGCGAATATATAGCAGAATATTTGCGAATATTCACTAATATCGAATATTCGTGATATTTTATCCAAAAAAAATTTGCGAAATTTCGCTAATGCGAAAATGATTGCGAAATTCTCATAAACGGAGATCATTTCCTGTATTACTAAACTAATATGCACTAAACACTAACTCTACACTAACTCTACTTAAAAGAAAGGAGAATAAGGGGGCAAAAGAAGGGCGGAGAAGATAATCGCGCAATATTCTGTTTGCCGAATATTCAAGTTATTCTGATTGGCTCTGATGCAAAAGAAGGGCGCATCAGAGCCAATCAGAATAACTTGAATATTCGGCAAAAGGAATATTGCGCGATTATCTTCTCCGCGCTTCTTTTGCATCAGAGCCAATCAGAATAACGCAAATATTCGAGTTATTCTGATTGGCTCTGATGCAAAAGAAGGGCCGAGTAGCTGATGCGATTTTTTTATGTTGCCGAAAATTTGCAATGCGAATTTTTGGCAACATAAAAGAATCGCATCAGCTACTCGGCCCAGGGTCTCTCTCTAATCATACCAGCAATGCTTTTAGACGTCGATGGAGATCACTAGGATGTGATCTGTTTTAAAACTAAATTTAAAAAAATACGAATATTCGCCATAGCGAATATTCGCCGCAATATTCGAGTTATTCGCGAATACTCGAATATGCAATATTCGTAGCGAATATTCGCAATGCGAATATTCTTGAGCAACACTAATGCCTAGGAGCCGAGGCGGTCCATAAAAGGCACAGAAGCGCCGACCCTTACTCCTGTCACCCCTCTATCGCCATAGCGGTTGCAATGCTATGTGTTCGCTGTTTACTTAGTGTTGTGTTAGGGAAGCGAATAAATCGCTTTCCTAACACTGACCTGCCTCTGAGCTAATCAGGTGCTCGGGTCTGGTTACCTGTCACTGTTACCTGAAGCGACAGATGCTGTGATTGGACGCCTATCAGGCATCCAATCATAGCAGAGGACGGGAAGAGGACGTGAGAAGACATCGAGGGTTTGGAGCGTGGAGGACAGCGCCGTGACGCGAGACAGGTAAGTGCCGGGTGGGGGATGCACACTGGGGCAGCATTTGATGGGGCACAATAGCGGCAATTGATGGGGCACAGTAACGGCAAATGATGGGCACACTGGCAGCAATTGATGAGGCACAGTGGCAGCAATTGATGAGGCACAGTGGCAGCAATTGATGGGGCACAGTAGCGCCAATTGATGGGCACAGTGGCAGCAATTGATGGGCACACTGGCAGCAATTGATGGTGCACAGTGGTGGCAATTGATGGGCACAGTGGCAGAAATTGATGGGCACACTGGCAGCAATTGATGGGTACAGTAGCTGCGTTTGATGGCACAGTGGAAGGAAATTTATGGGTACAGTGGCTGTGTTTGATGGCATAGTGGCTACGGTTGATAGCACAGTGGCTGCGATTGATGGGCACAGTGGCTGCGTTTGATGGCACAGTGGCTGCGTTTAATGGGCACATTGGCTGCGTTTGATGAGCGCAGTAGCTGCGTTTTATGGGCACAGTGGCTGCAATTGATGGGTTTTTTTTTCAGTTTGTTTGAGCCCCCCAAAAATTTGGAGCACCAGTCACCACTACCTAGGAGTAAGGATTGTTGAGACTGTAGTTGGGAACATGTGCTATAGTCATATCACACTAGAAAAGATCTGCTGTCAATTGGCCTCTATAAGTGGAAGAAGATGCAGTGAGATATTTCTGGAAGGTTCTGGCCCCAGAAATGGTGCAGAAAGTGTTATTTTATAACAGTGCTCACATTTCAGCCCAATTTAGAAACAAGATTTAGTGCCTGATATATAGAGTAGAGAATGGCTGCAGAGAAATACTGTAACAGATAAGGCAAAAGGATTTGAGGTTAAAATGTATACAAATAAAGACAAATTATTGGATTTCCAATATAAATTATGCCTGATATCACTAATCCATAAATGTAACCCTAACACTAACCTCTAAACCTAATCCATAAGGACCCAATTACATCTTTGCTTGCCATGACATTTCACTGCACTATTACAATTGCGGACATTGCACTTGCATGCGCCATGAGCTGTGGTACCCTGCATTAAAAAAAAGGTCAGATCCATCTTTTAAGTTAAAGGGTCACTAAAGGAATTTTTTTTAGCTAAATAACTTCCTTTACCTTACTGCAGTACTGGTTTCATGTCCTTATTGTTCGTTTTTGCTTTGAAGGTGCTGTAATCCTGCTCTGTTCTCCACACTTCCTGCTTGTCTGTTTCCTTATAACCACCATACTGGGAGCTTTCTCACGATGGTTTAAGCTGTCATTACTGTATGTCTAAAACTTCCCAGAACCAGATTCATTTAAAAAACAAAACACTGCCCTGGATTTGTTTGTTTTTGTTCTGTGTGTCTATTTCTACTTTGCAGAAACATGAAGCCAGTTCAAAAGTGAAACTAACCTGCAGGCACATTATATGATTGATTTGTATCTATTTTTTAATCATTTTGAAAAGGAATCAGTTAACTTTTATGTCTCTATACCCTGTAAACAGTCATTTTAGCAAAACATTTTTTTCCCTTTAGTAACCCTTTAAGTTGTGCTGCCAACCCAATGAAATTAGTAGGCTGTATTAATGCTGTGTTTTTAATGCATGATAAAGCACTGCATTATCCCTTAATGCATTATCAAAAAATATTTCAGCTGTGGATGTTTGTTTTAACTTTTACTTTGTCTTAAGTTTGACAATAAGACTTTACTAACACTTAACACTTTAATTAAGCTTGTATTCAATTTTTGATTACTGTGCTGGAAGTATAATTTGTTTTCCATGTTCTCAGCAATCGAACAGATACATTTTTTCTGCATTGAAATAGAATAGAAAGTTCCAAAGGTCAAAAATAAATAATATATGGTAAATTCACTAAAGCATTACATATGGGGTATTATCATTGTCATTGTTATCTCCTAAAACCCAGCTGTCAGGATACAACAGCACAGCAAGTACGGCTCCTTTATCCACCTTGAATGTGTGCATGGACGATTCTATGACACAATTTACATCAGTAAAAGGAGACCAGTGTGGGCTTATAAGTGTATGCATATCTCTGCCCATATGTCTGTGCATAGGATAAATGGCGGATGTGCATCAGTGAGTGTGCACATTAGCTAGTTTGTGTGCCAAAATTAATGTGCACACTCGGCACTTGTGTTGTCACCCAGTGGCCTATTTAGACTAAAGTACTTGACATGATATACTGATTCTGCCTTACCAAATAAGACCCAGCTTCTTCCTTGACTTGACTCAGGGCTGGGTCCTCTTTGTTGTGGTCTTGGCCTATCTTCTGAACTTTACTTACCACCTTCTGCTTTGTACTTTTTCTTTGCCCGCCCCTTACTAACCTTTACTTGCTTCCTGGACTTTGTCTTTGCCTCCTAATTTAGTACTATGATGCCTTGCTCTTCCTGACCTCGACACATGCTTCAACTCAACTTCTGTCTCCTGATCTGTTCCTATGCCTTGTTCTTGCTCTGTGATGCTCGGCTCCCTGCTCTACACATCAAGCTGCAACAAAGATCTGGTATGGCCTATATTTCCAGCACTTGTGCCACTCAGTGCCCTCACACTTTTTGTCATTACCTTCAGGAGTGTTGGGCAGGAGCTACAAGAGGAGCCCCCTACTCTACTCGACCTCTGCCAGAGACATGATAAAAACAATTGGTGTATATATGATCTGTACCTTAAAGTGGATGTAAACCTTCACATATGCCAAGTGAAGTAAACAGCCTCAGATTACAGACAGGGATAAAACAAATCTCCCTTTATATGTTTTACATCTTTATCTGCTGTCTTCAGCTTGCAATTTTTTTTAGAACTACATCGTGTTAGAATTTTTACTTCCTCATTCTGCTGTAGAAGTGGTGTTCGGGCTTACACTGTGTGACAGCTGATTGAAGGAAAGGCACACACCCCCACTCCACATAGGCAGAGGAACAAAGATACTTAAAGAGCTGTTCTGTGACAAGACAAGCTCTCTGCTAATCTATTTATAGCACCCACCCCAACACAAATCTCAGGCTGCTTTTATCCCCTGTGTCGGAGAACTTGTCAGAAGTTGTCATGCTAATAACAAAAGAACAAAACAGCAGAAAGACATGGGACTTAGGGTTTTGGAGAGAGATAAGTAAACACTACATATACTGTATATGTGCATAGGTCAAATTTCATGAATCGGGTTTACATCTACTTTAAAAGTCACACAATTGCTTTCTTGTTTTGGATAGTATACAGGAGATATAGGGCATATTTGATTTGGGTTCAGATATGCTTTTAGGGATCGCCCATGTGCAGAGCCTGTGTTTTTCTGCACTTGAAAAAACGGTCTCTTTAAAGACATACAGAAAACAATTGCAATCTCCGCTGGGAGAAGGCAGTGGTAATTTCTAGCAGCTATACCCACTGCTAACGATAAGCACAAGTAAAATCTGGCAGGCTAGTTGTACCCAGGTTGATCGATCAATCACCCTGGTACATTACATTAGCCTGCCCATACATGGTTCGAATCTCAGCCGGTTCCTGTTAAACCAGCCAAGATTTCTATAACCAGCCTTTATCTATTCATGCATCAAAATGAATGACATGAGGCATTCCAATAAAGTAAAGAAAAACAAAGAAAAGTTACATGTTAAACAGTGCCTTGAGTGGTAATAAAGCAAAGCATTGCCCCCACTGCTCATAAAGTATGGACACAAGCCCGCAAAAGAAAGCAACTAAGTGGCCACCAAGTGGCAGTTGAGTGGAGATGGATTAGAACACATATAATGTTTTTCTTATTGTTGTTTATACCCATGTTAGAGAGATTCATCCTCTTTATTTGTCCTGTTTAGCATTAACATCAACATTTAAAAAAAAATCCAAAATTTTCAGTTGGCATCAGAACACTAATAAAGCGGAAATCTTCCAACTGGGACAATTGGGAGTTTCTGGTGCCCCTGGTGACACTAAAGGATTCTTCACTTCATGTTTTGGCTGTGAACAGGAAGTGAGGGAAAATCTCCCTATTGGGGCACAGATGGCAAAAAAACAAAACTGAAACAGGTTACAACCCTTTCATAATGAAAATGAGAAATTGTGCCTTTAGTTACACCCTAATGCAGCATTAAACCCAAAAGCAAACATTGATTATATTCAAGCTTACCAGTTCTTGAATATAATGGCTGGATTTGTTTTATTTTTTAGGTTTACTTTCCTTTTTTTCATCTGGTGACCCAGTAAGTCTGATGTTTTCCACAGAACAAGCTTTTCTGCAAATATACCAGTTAAGTAGGGGTGTCAAACTGATTACAAGTTCCATCATGCTTCTGCCTGTGGGAGTCATGTTTGTAACTGCCAGCCTTGCAATGCCTTATTGGATTTGTAGTTCTGCAGCAGCTGGAGGGCCTCCAGTTTGACACCTGTAAAACTGTTATGCCGCGTCTGATGGACCGTTTTCATCAGACGAACCGATCATGCGTGGGCCCCATTGTTTTTTTATCTATCGGTGAAAAAACTAGGAACTTATTTCAAAAATATATGATGGTTAAAAAAACGATAGAAAAAAACGATCGTCTGTGGCTACGTCCATCGGTTAAAAATCCATGCATGCTCAGAATCAAGTTGACGCATGCTCGAAAGCATTGAACTTCTTTTTTCTCAGCACGTTGTTATGTTTTACGTCACCACGTTCTGAAACTATCGTTTTTTTAACCGATGGTGTGTAGGCACGTCTGATGAAAAGTCAGCTTCTTTGGATATCTGATGAAAAAATACATCAGTCCGTTTTCATCAGATGAACCGATCGTGTGTACAGGGCATAAGTGTATTGAGACAAACTATTTAACAGAGGTAGAAAAGCCTAAAAAAAGAAAGCAAATGTAGCCGGCACATACAGCCACATCTAGCCTAATAGGCTAAATAAGAAGCAAAATTCTTTGAAACGCATCTCTAACTCAGCGCACTCCCAGCGGTGCCAGGCATCCTCTACCCGTTTGTTCGGGAGCCTTCCTTTTCTACATGTGCTGCCTATTGGGAGTTTGTTTGTTTAAAGTGGAATTTCTCCATCCAACCGGTGACGTAGTGTTCGTAGACCATCCATGCAAAACAGTATTACCTCACATATGCTTGTTTGACTCATTACAAACCAGTATATAGTCTACACTTTCTGGTGAGCATGCCCATTTTACTCCTTGGTGGTGGATTGCACAAACCCAGTGACAATTATTTTTCTATTGTGCCCTCACATGGGTATCTTCATCTCAAGGATTTCAATTTCTTGGTGAACTATCTTTTATTGAACTTTTATTTTGAAGCTATTAAATGTTCATGCATTTATTATTTTTGTGTCATTGATCACAACATGGAATTCACCATTTTATTTTGCTGTTGGACTTTATGTTTTGTCATTTGTGTGCATATTAATAGTTTTATAAATTTATTGTCACACTTATTGATTTAATACTTATTGCATGGTATTATTCCTTCACTTTTAATACCATAGCGCTGCACTATCATTTACATGATTTGTCTAGTGAGTGCCAGCTGCTTTCTATTATCTCAGAGCGCAGTTGTCTATTTTTTTTTAAACTCCTGACTAGCAGGGCCAAACAACACAACTGGCCTGGATTATCAAGTAAAGAATGCAGGATCTTCCTCAGCAAGGTGAAAGGACAATGGTGTCTGTATATAGTGTCTGTGAATGGAGGGCCTTATCCTTTAGCCCTGTGGCACTACAAGTGTCAGCAAGATGACTAACAGTAATTATGTCTGTATACAGTGTCCATTTAACTCTGTCTGTTTGCAGTGTCCTTGTTTCCTGCAAATGGGCGAAAGCCCTCTCACCCTATCCTGTGGCCAAGGCCCAAATGAATGTCCTGGAACAGGCAGGCTCTTCTAGGGACCCGACTGGTCACCTCACACTGGAACGATTCACACCGTTGGGGCAGGTGCATCTGGATATGCACACGGGATCCCCCTCTCTCAGGCTGGATGTCCCAACTGGCTGTGGATGCCTGAAATCATGTGCTGGACTGACCTGGGAGGCAGAACCTCTCTCCTAGGTCTAATCTCTTCCTCTGCCTCATGGAGTCTGAGAAATCTCCTCAGACGAGCCAGGAGGAGTCCATAATTCCTTTGCCCCAGAGCAGGCTGGCTCTTGTAGTTCTGTTTCCATAGAAAACTTTGGGGCCATTTTAGACGGGGACTACATATTCCATAAGCCTTTGCAGCTGCTGCTTGGTAAAGTCCTTCTATTTAGCTCCTGTAATTGGCTCTCCTTCTCCTGCCATTAGGGGCACAGGGGAGGATGCAGAGTGAGTAGCCCTGTGTGTCTGTGAGAGGAGAAAAAGGGAGGGGGGAATATGCCCCTCAGAAACTGACAGGGCCTTTTATTCCTCACAGAAGAATCTTGGCCAGCTTGGCCAGGCAGCGGGATATGCAGGGCACCCGCTACACAAGAGTAAAGCCATGTTTACTCTACTTTTACATTGCTACTCAGAGATTAGACTAAATTCTTGATGTTTTACACAAAGATAAATATCCTTACACTTCAGCCATGTGACTGTAATTTTCAAATATATTTGGACTCAGCTAAGAATGATTGTCACTTTTTTTTGAAAATAAGGATGTTTAGCCAGGAGTGTTAGCTTTGTGAATTGAGACTATTGTGTTTTATCATTTACCAAACAAATGAATGATTATAATTCTGCTTAAATCGATGAGAATATTTTATTAAGTGAGAAGAAAAATCATCTCAGCCCATTGAATGTGTGTTCACTTTGAATATCCAATTATTTGCAGGGGAATTAAAAAAAAAATAGTAACTTCCTATGCATGTGGATGAATGATTGAAGTCAAGAGAGCTTGCCAAGAAATCATTCTTCTCTTTTAGTAAATCATGCCTTTTATGTGGCTAACAGAGTTTGTCTCAACAGCTGTTCAGCACAGATGGTAATTACATTCCCTGGCTGACAGACAACCACTAGAGGGAGAACCAAGAAATAAGTATATGAAATGTTATAATGAAAATATGGAACAGCAAGCATGCAAAAATAGCTCAAAAACTGGAATCATTTAAATACTGTACCGTTTCTTTCAAAGACTCAACACAACAGAGGTCAAAGCTCAATTTGAAAGGTATACTTCTGAGACTCTTGGTGTACAACATAATAGTAAATGCACTAAAATGTATGGATTTAGCTAGGTATAAGTGAACACACCAGCTTGACCTAGGATTAGCAGGATGTTCTCTCAAGAGGTTAAAATATTTTGTGATCTATATTCAGACAATTTTTTTAACAATTAACTCATAAAGGGGTCATTGGAACAATTAAGTGCTGCTGGCTGCCGTTCCCTATCCTATAGGGTTTCTTCCTGCCACTCTTAAATTACTAACCAGCTCCCCATTTGTATTAAGATGGCAAAGCACTTTCATGAGGAGAAATTTGACATAACATTTTAGCTAGATAAGTATTTCATGTTAGTCTAAATGTGAACAGTTATGCAGGGCTGTATTTGGCAGATCACCAATTGAGCGAATCTGGTAGAATTCACACACACACACATATATATATATATATATTAATGAAAACTATTTTTATTTAATATATTATATAAGAAACACAATATATAAAATAGTAAGGATCCAAATGTATTTTGATTAGATTTAGGAAATCTCTTGTAGCAAACAAAATGATATACTGTATAAGCTGCAGAAGACAGACATAACACCCTAGGCAGACAACAGATGTCAGTGCACTCCATCAAAGAGTCTTCCCTAATAACAAATAATGAGATACATATGAAAACTGCCATTTTGTGTGTGGTCCTTGTTTCTTATATGTCACCGAGTAATATAGCTGCTGACTTGTATACAGAAGACTAAAGTTTTAAATTACAAATATTTAAATTGGGATAAAGCTAGACAAAGTGATAGTAAAGAGGAAAAACATGTACAAGAAAAAAGGAAATTAAAAGGAAAAAAAAAAGATAAAAATGATTTCATGCTTTTCTTTCTTTGTGTAGGCTGAGTGAAGCAGAAGGAGAAAGGAAGGTGTAATGTTGTTCATATGTTATAACAAGCCAGAAGGTTAATAATACAATGAGGTAAGAGGACAGAACTGTAAGAAATTTTAGTGGATTTGCTTTATATCCATTTTGTAAAGTGCTGCACAAACTGTTGGTTCTATATAAGACCACTTTCACATGACCGTTCTGATCAGGTCTTCCTGTCAGTTTTCCAGGTGGACCTGATGAAATGGTCTATTCACCCCTGTGGACCGGCAGGTGTAAAGGAACTTGTGTCCGTTTACACTCACCTACCTCCAATCCAATCCAGTCCAGTCCAAAAAGGGATCTGTCTTACTCCATCTAGGTGGATCAGGATCAGAGGGAAGTTGGGTGTAAACAAACAGTGGAGGCCTTTTACACCCAGCGGCCCAGAGAACAGAGCGAGCTCTGTCCGTGTCCACTGAGTGGAAACTGAGTGGACACGTACCTGTTATAAGCCCGCTTTTCTCTGATCAGTAAGGGAGTCCACCCCATGTGAAAGGGGCCTACATCCTAAATAATAAGAATAGTAATAATATAGATTACTTTTTTAGAGTGGCACATGGGTCAATTTACTGTCTGAGCTATAGGCAATAAATAGATGTGGTTTTTGGCACCATGAGTGGAAAGCTGCCACCCCAATATTGTAAACAGAGAAGAAGAAACATAGGTCAACGGTACTTTCGATGAGGCTGATCACTTCAAAATTCATAGTAACAATTTTACAGACATGATAAAATACACATTAAAAAGACATTTCATTGAGCTGATCCATGATGGATAATTATTGTAAACACTATAATTTCATAAAATATATATAGGTGTTAGTATACATAATATTTTTGGAGATACACGAGATTATAATGGATAGAAATACAAGATTATAAATTGCATAATGATCCAAACATTTATGGACATTCTGTAACCCTACGTGTTTCCTGGCACTTGAGTCAGCAAACTATAACTACCCCTTACTCCATTATTATGGGCACATACTCCTGTCAACTGTCAGATGCATGCAGTTCATATTCAAACTTTACTGTAGTCAAGATTACAAATATATATTTATTTATTTAGGATGATTTTAATGGTTATAAAAAAATAAAAGCCAACAATTTACATTTCTGTTGCCATTTAGGGTTTATGCTGCCTCTAGTAAAGAAAAAAACACTGAATTTTAACTAATGTACGTAAAAAAACACTTATTACAAACATGTGGAGTTAATAGAAGAGTAGAAGATAGACATCTAGTTACAATAATGCAATTAAAACAGAATTCTTACATGTACTACCCCAAAGCAAAATAACTCATTTCAATAATTGCATTTTAAACAGGAATGATATATCTTTTTTTAATGAACAGCTGCAGGATCTCTGATTTGCACATATCCAGCAGAGGGATAATTGATAAACTCTGTGATCAGGTGAATTGCAAAGCCATTAAAATCCAAAACTCCAATTTTAAACTTTGCTGGGAATGTTACACTTCTAAATGCCTAGCTTGGCTCATTGACCTAAGAAAGGTAATCTTCAGATTAAAGTACTTTTATAATAATCTAACAAATTATAAAATGTATTAGTACAAAATTTGTCACTTAATTGAATACTGTATACATTATTTGATTGAATATTTTTCATTTTAAAATGTACTTTACTACTAATATCTTGTATATGTTTCCAGAAAACCCTTTCACACATCTACATCTAAATTACATGTGGAATTCTGTGCCTTTGTTTGCATCACTAATACATTTTATGTGCTTTTAATCTTTCACCCTAAGGCTTAGCCATAGTTTTAAGCAAGCACATCTTTCAAAAAAAGAGAACATGCAATTAAATGTTCATATACTGCCTTTACATGCATTTTAAAGAAGGTAGGAGTACATAAAATGTAGAAATATGCTCCTGTTTTCGAAACATACTGTATGTTTGGAAATGGAATCTTGTGTATCTAAAACACACCACAGTAAAAATATAGAAAAAATAAGAAAAAGCATTCAAAAATGCATATTATTTGTGAATAACTACAAGCAACTGCTGTACTGTCTCTTTAGACTGCCCATAAAGCTCTGGAACACTAGTGACATAGGTACTGTACATCCTGTGTCAAGTATTTATTTGTACCATAAAGATTTTTTCTTGTTATTTTCTTTTTTTATTTTCTGTTATTGATACATATAAACATGTTAGAATAACAGTTAGGATCAAAAATTGTATGGCCAAGTTTAAAATTGGGGAGCAAAGTCATGGTATTGCTTGGTCCACTGCATTTTATCAAGTCCAAAGTCAGCACAGCCCTCTACCAGGAAATTCAAGAGCACTTCATGCTTCCCTCTGCTGACCAGCTTAATGGAGATGCTGATCTCATTTTCCAGCAGGACTTGCACCTGCCCACACTGCCCAAAATTACCAATACCTGGTTTAATTATTATGGTATCACTGTGCTTGATTGGTCCGCAAACACACCTAACATAAATCACATAGAGAATCTGTGGGCTATTGTTAAGAGGAAGATAAGAGACACTAGACCCAACAATGCAGAAAAGCTGAAGGCCACTATCAAAGCATCTGGGCTTCCATAACAACTCAGCAGTGTCACAGACGGATCACCTCCATGCCACACCACATTGATGCAGTAATTCATGCAAAAGGAGCAAAAGGAGCCCGGCCAAGTATTGAGTGCATACTATACTGCACATGGACATACTTTTTAGTAAGCCAACATTTCTATATTAAAAAATCATTTTTTTTATTGGGCTTATGTAATATTCAAATTTTCTGAGATACTGAATTTGGGGTTTTCACTAGCTGTAAGCCATAATCATCAAAATTAAAAGAAAGAAATGTGTAATGAATCCATATAATATATAAGTTTCACTTTTTTAGTTGAATTTATTATTGAAATAAATAACATTTTTGATGATGTTCAAATTTTTACCTGTATATATATATACATTTATATATATATATATATATATATATATATATATATATATATATATGTGCATTAGAGAGGAATTCCAGCTTGGGGGAAATAAAATGAAGTCTCAGCAGCTACAAATACTTACATGTCCAGGGAGCCCGCGATGTGGGCATCCCAAGCCAATCTGTTCATTGGCTCCGAGTGCAGGCATCGGTATCTTCACTAAGGGAAACAGGAAGTGAAGCATTGCGGCTTCACAGTCTGTTTCCTACTTTCTGAATGGTCCCATTGTCTTCTGGTACCTGTGTGTTTCCCCACAAGGCAGCGGGGGGAGGGGTTCCGTAGATCGCCGCACACCGATTTTGGCAATCTTACCCGGAAGTGGGAGTGGATACCTGATTTTGAAGCAACCAAGCAGTGCTTCCCCTTTTGGGTAGAGCTCTGCTTTACCAAGGATTAAATTATTATTCTGGCCAATAGAATGCATTAATGCCAAACATGCAAATATGCATAAACGCTCATTGATGTGCATTAACACGCATGCAAAACGTGCTAAAACGTGGCCTTGGGTGGGTTTCTTCAGCTGTGGACACCTTTGCTCAGTGGGAGGAAAGAAAAAGGTCCTGTGCATGAGGCCTTTGAAGGAAAGACAAAGTATGCAGATTGAAATTTAGGATCATTGCAACTACTGAATACATAATTGTCTACAATCTGTCTGTAGTTTAAAAACAAGCTGTAGTTAAGGAAATATGCAGTGTAACAACAATATGTGGGTAGAAGTTGTCATACTCTTCAGAGATAATCTGGTTCAAACCAGTGATACAACAAATCCAATAACTATATGTTCCAACCTGATGATTTTCACAAATTTAGTTTAGAAAAATTAATAATGCTAATTTCTGAATCATCTTGGCAAATGAGCTTTACAGTTTTATAATAAAAATAAATAAAGCTACAGTGGTTGGACTTCTTTTGACATTTGTATTGTATAATAAATATAATATATAAATATTAATTAACTTTGAAATAGATGACCACAGCCGTGAAATAATAGTAGCATTTTGTATATTAAAAAAAAATTGAGGATGCTGAATTATACGAATTATACCAACTGAGAAAAAATATAATTCTGCAAATTGCAGCAAAAAGCAAAGTTAGACAGAACTGGAAGATAAATGTTTCTAAATTATAAAGAACATCAACCTCACTCTAATGCCGCGTACACACGATCATTTTTTGTGATGAAAAAAAACTACGTTTTCTGTGAAGTAAAAAACGACGTTTTTGAAACGTCACTTTTCAAAGACGATTTTGCATACACACCATCGTTTTTTCACAAAAAGCGAGGTTACGTTCACCACTCTTTTCCATTGAAGCTCGCTTCATAACTAGCTTCTGGGCATGCGCGGGTTGAAAAACGTCGTTTTAAAAGACGTTTTTGCTACACACGGTGACTTTTTGTGAAACAAAAAACGATGTTTTGAAAAACGACACAAAAAATTCAAGCATGTTGGAATTTTTTTTTGGTCGTTTTTTTTAACACAAAAAACGACGTTTTGCCCACACACGATCAATTTAAATGACGTTTTAAAAAACGACGTTTTTTTTCATCGCAAAAAACGACCGTGTGTACGCGGCATAAGGCCTGTAGATGAATAAATTAACCTTGCACCTCACTCCTTGGAGTCTATAGATAACATGTAATGCTTGCACTTTATGCCTGGTATAGCACAGAAGACCTGATCTGCACCACTCCTTTTTTGACTATGGTTCATAAGCTAAGCACCCTGGGTGCGTTCAGCGCCATGCACCCACTCCCACATGGATGTACATTGGAAGCAGCGGCTGTGTCCGTGGAGCTGCTGTGTCCCACAAAGCCATATTTTAACAATTACATCACCACTATCTTTGCCCCAGAGGCATGACAAGAAGGGCAGAGACAGTTCCCCTGACACCCAGCCAGGGCCCTTTCCACTGATCCCAGTGCCATTTAATCCCATCACAGGACTCTTTTTACGCTCCTACAGTGGGACCCTTTCACATGTTCTGCCTCCCACAGCGGAATGCTAGGGCCCTCACTAGGGACCTTTGGGACCCTGGTAGTTCTGCCACTGGTATTCGGTAGTTTTTTATTTTTGTTATTTTTTTATAATTGTTTTACCATTTTTTTATTTATATATTTTTTTATTTATATATTTATTTGCAATTTTATTTTTATAATTTTTTACAGGTTCTTTTAGGAGCCTTGTTGGTGGCTTTAGTAAGATATCAGGGGTCTAAACAGACCTCTGATATTTCACCTTTGAGACAGAGAAAGAATATTGGAGACACAGCCCTCAAACGGAAGCATAGTAAACACAGTTTATTATGCTTTGGTTATGAATGGAGAGAGTCAGCGAACGGTATGGACCAGTAAATTACATATTTACCAGCCCCTTTCCTGCTCTCCATCCTGACGCATCCACAGTGAGAGGGCTGGGAGTGCACACAGGAGGGCAGGAGAGCACACAGGGGCAGCAGGCCCTAGATAGGAGGTGTGGTGGGGAGTATAGAACAACCGATCCCCTCAAATTTCCTCCTTCAGCCACTGAATGCCTTCGGGTGGGAGAGGAGGAGACGCATGCTTTCAGCGGCTGCAGGAGGAACATAGAGGGGATCTGTTCTTCTATATGCTGCCACCCCCACTGCCCCCTTATTCAGGTGTACAAGTGGGTGCATGAGCCCCCTGAAGCATGGGTCCAGGGTAAATGGGCCCCCTGAAGCATGGGTCCAGGGTCACAATTGCGACTCCTGCAGGTACGCCGCTGCTCTGCCCCATCCTTTGTAAAAAGTTAATTGCTGGCTTTCAGCGGTTGCAGGAGGAACATAGAGGGGATCTGTTCTTCTATATGCTGCCACCCCCACTGCCCCCCTTATTCAGGTGTACAGGTGGGTGCATGAGCCCCCTGAAGCACGGGTCCAGGGTGAATGGGCCCCCTGAAGCATGGGTCCAGGGTCACAATTGCGACTCCTGCAGGTACGCCGCTGCTCTGCCCCATCCTTTGTAAAAAGTTAATTGCTGGCTTTCAGCGGCTGCAGGAGGAACATAGAGGGGATCTGTTCTTCTATATGCTGCCACCCCCACTGCCCCCTTATTCAGGTGTACAGGTGGGTGCATGAGCCCCCTGAAGCATGGGTCCAGGGTGAATGGGCCCCCTGAAAAATGGGTCCAGGGTCACAATTGCGACTCCTGCAGGTACGCCGCTGCTCTGCCCCATCCTTTGTAAAAAGTTAATTGCTGGCTTTCAGCGGCTGCAGGAGGAACATAGAGGGGATCTGTTCTTCTATATGCTGCCACCCCCACTGCCCCCCTTATTCAGGTGTACAGGGGGGTGCATGGGCCCCCTGAAGCATGGGTCCAGGGTGAATGGGCCCCCTGAAAAATGGGTCCAGGGTCACAATTGCGACTCCTGCAGGTACGCCGCTGCTCTGCCCCATCCTTTGTAAAAAGTTAATTGCTGGCTTTCAGCGGCTGCAGGAGGAACATAGAGGGGATCTGTTCTTCTATATGCTGCCACCCCCACTGCCCCCTTATTCAGGTGTACAGGTGGGTGCATGAGCCCCCTGAAGCATGGGTCCAGGGTGAATGGGCCCCCTGAAGCATGGGTCCAGGGTCACAATTGCGACTCCTGCAGGTACGCCGCTGCTCTGCCCCATCCTTTGTAAAAGGTTAATTGCTGGCTTTCAGCGGCTGCAGGAGGAACATAGAGGGGATCTGTTCTTCTATATGCTGCCACCCCCACTGCCCCCCTTATTCAGGTGTACAGGGGGGTGCATGGGCCCCCTGAAGCATGGGTCCAGGGTCACAATTGCCACTCCTGCAGGTACGCCGCTGCTCTGCCCCATCCTTTGTAAAAAGTTAATTGCCGTCTTCATAAAAAATAAAAGAAATACAGCACACAGATCTCTCTAAATGTCTCCCACAATACATAACAGAACCTTAGGGGCCACATAGATTTACTAATCCCTATAAAAGTCATGGAAACACCACTACTTACAAGTATTTTGAGAAACATTTCCTAGCAGCCAGAGATATTCCACACACCATTTGTACTGGTAAGACATTTACAAACATGTTGTACTACACACAAGGAAAAATACATTAGTTTCCACATTTACAATTAGCTTGTGTCTTGCTGCTAGCCAGTGGTACCTGGTGGCATTGGTAAAAAAAATTAAAATAAAACATGGAGTTTATACACCACACCTTTGGTAAATCAACCAAATGATGAAAATAATGAGTTAAAAAAATATTTTTTTTCACAGCAGGCTGCAAAAATTCTAAAATACACAAAATAATTTTAGCTAGGCAGGTACTGTCTATATTTACATGATTTTGATCTGATGGGGGCATTCTGTACACAGCTGGTGTACAGATCACCCCTAGAAATGTCATTTTCTGGTTCTATAATAAATCGGCACTAAGAAGTTAGGTTTTAGGCATCCTCTGCTGGTTAAAATTTATTATTCTGACTTCCTGTCACAGGGAGGGGCCTGAACATTGTGCCGACTAGGTGTATTTACTAGGAGCACCGAGGAGCTCCACATCATAGTGTGCTAACAAGCTGCATATCATCACACTTGCTACCACATAATACCTCTGGAAAACCGCAAACCCATCCTGGCTGAGACCCCAGTTGCGATACGGCCTGTGGATGGATTGACTTGCACATAGGGAAAAGAGGCTTCACGTGGATGATGGGATTGAACTGCAGCATAGAAAGAGACACTCCAATGGAGTATGGTGGGAAGGTAATTAATTGCAGCAACTGAAAGTGGATGATCAGTTCACATGGGTTTATGTGTTTGAAGCTGAAACTCACGAGAGCTAAAAACAGGAATCAATGGCGAGTCTTTTCGATTTATATACTGAACTTTGTATTATAATAGCTGAAGTGCTGGTTTAAAGACCATTTGAGAAGAAACAAACTGTTGTATAGCGCCACATGGTTCTGTCTCTATTTAAAGACTGTCTTTAAGGAAACATATTGCCATATAATATCGCACAGTGCAGTCCATACATAAAATCGCACAGTGCAGTTCACAGTTAAAATTTGTAAAAGTTGACTCAGAGGAAATGCACAGCCGTACAGTGTCACGCAGTGCAAATAGTTGTCCATACTTACAGGAAATATATTGCCATACAGTGTTGCATAGTGCAGTTATTTTTAAAAGCCAATTTACCATAGTGTCGCACAGTGGTATCCATACACAAAGCCTGACTCAGATGAAGTACACTGCCATACAGTGTTGCACAGGGTGGTTCATTTCAAAAGCCTGATTTAGAGGAAACCCATGGTTGTAAAATGTCGCACAAGGCTGATCATATTTGAAGAGCGTGTGGAGGGAAACAGATTGCCATACGGGCTTGCCCAGTGGTGTTTATACCAGGGACTGTACTAGAGGGGGAAAAGACAATCACATAGTGCTGTAAAGTGCTGTACTCATACACAAAAAAAGATACAAATAAATACATTTGGAAATTGTATACTCCCAATAGGTATTAAAAAAATGCTTAAATGAGACTGAGATAGGAATTCAAAATGAGAGGTAAAGCAAGCGGGGTGAAAACACCAAAAGTGAATGCAAATACTAGCACAATTAAAAAAATATATGACACAAGAAGGAAGTCCTGGATGCCTGGTAACAGAGGAACAACAAGGAACTAGTAAGAAAAAAAGGGTCAGGAAAGAGTGAAAAAAAGCATATGAGACACTCGCTTGAAGAAACCTCAAATCAATAAAGAGAGGACTTGGGAATTGACAGTGACACTGACACAAGAACAGAGGAACGAGGAGTCAGCTCCCAAATGCCAAACACGCATGAGTGATTGAGTGAAAAACGTGCAAAATGAATCGCCTCAAGGCGGTTGGTATCCATTTCCTACTATTTTTCTTTGCCTTCAGAATAGGTGGGTTTTGAGTTTTTTTCTGAAGGCCTGGTGATTCACTTCCGTTCAGATACTGGTTGGTAAAGCGTTTCATAGTCCAGGTCTTTGGACTGCACATCTTTGTTCTTCTTTGGACTTGTAGGGGGCCTTGGGTATTTGGAGTCGATTTTGGTTGGTAGATCGGAGAACACGGTTGGGGTTGTGACATTGTAATTTTTCACATAGATATTGGGGCACATTTCCTTGTACACATTTGTGCGTCAGGCAAACGTAATTCGATCTTTTACGGGCAACCAGTGGAGGGACCTGAGGGAGGGAGAGATTGATTCCCAGGGTTTTTTTCCTGTTACAAGTCGTGCCGCCGTATTCTGGGTGACTTTTAGATTTGATATTTTGAAAGTCCGAGGGCGTTTGCATAGTCGAGCCTGGAGTTGATTATTGTTCCCACCACGACTGCTGTGTCTTCTTTTGGGATGAAGGGAATGAGTCTACATAGCAGGCGCAGCAGATGGTGGGATCCGCTGACTACCGAACCTATTTGTGCATCCATTGTCATGTCGGAGTCAAAAGTGACTCCGAGACTATTGACTTTGGTGATAGGGGTGATGGTTTATCCGAAAATGGGCAGGGGCATCAATGTTGTCGTAGCAAGTCTCTTTCGGTTGACGTGGAACAGAAGACGTTTAAGGTAACTCTCCGCCATCCAATTCTCTATCAGAGTAAGGCATTTCTCTAGTCCGAGATAATGATCCTTTTTGTTGCTGATACGAAAGTAGAGTTGGCTGTCATCCACGTAGGAATGGTAGAGTAAATTCTGGTTACTGATGATTTCGAGAAGACGGCGGAGATAAATATTGAATAGTACGGGCGACAAAGGTGACCCCTGAGGGACTCCGCATGACAGGATACGTTTTTCAGAAGTGAAAGGACCTAGTTTCACTATCTGTGATTGGTTTTCC
Organism: Rana kukunoris; assembly: GCA_029574335.1. Classification (NCBI taxonomy): domain Eukaryota; kingdom Metazoa; phylum Chordata; class Amphibia; order Anura; family Ranidae; genus Rana; species Rana kukunoris. The sequence goes on from CM056049.1 coordinate 247,822,692, forward strand.
AGAAAGGAGGAGAACCAGAGTAGATCCGAGTCTGTGACTCTAGCTACTTCAGCTAGGCGAGTCAGCAACAATTTGTGGTCTACTGTATCAAAAGCTGCACTCAGGTCCAACAGTATCAGAAGACAAGATTCTCCTTTGTCTGCTGCTTCGAGAGCATCATTCCATATTTTGAGAAGTGCTGTTTCCATCCTGTGACCAGGACGGAAACCTGATTGAAGTGGGTCCAGTAGTTGGTGGGTGTATAAATGGTGTTGTAGCTGTTGCACTACTGCTTTCTCCATTACCTTGACGAGAAATAACAGATATGTTTGCAATATTTGAAAATTCTATAAAAATGGAAATTACAGCATTACATGGAGATCTGGGTCATAAAACTGGCACAAGTAGATGATATAGAGTAGAGAGTGGATGAATACGCCCATGAAATAACAAGGCTTAAAAACAAGTGAAAATTTTGTAAGCGGAACAGATGAGAATGATATACAAAACACCCACAGATTTACCTGACTTCTTGTCACAATAGTCACACACACAGTGCTCAGCATTAATGAGTTTCCTCTCCTCTATTTTTGGAACTGATAGCTCTCAAATTGTATGGCATCGCAAAGGTGAGCAGTACAAAAAAATGCATACAGTGAAATTCAGTGAGACATGGTGGTGGCAGTGTCCTTTTGTGGGGCTGCATGAGTGCTGCTGCATTTCATTGATGGTATTGTGAATTCACGGATGTACGGCTTCATATTGAAAAAGAAGATGCTACAATTACTCCGAGTCCTTGGTTGCACTTTTCCAACATGACAATGATCCAAAACACACATCTAAGGCCACTGTTGCATTTCTATAGAGGAACAGGATGAAAGTGATTCTATGGCCAAGTATATCTCCTGATCTGAACCCAATCAAACACCCATGGGGACCTCTGAAAAAACAAGTTCAGCATCACTCTCCATCCAGCATCCAGGCTGCGTTCCATGGAAACTGGAAGTGACGTTTGGACTCAAACACCGGAAACTACATCGACGTGTTTCGCCCTCCCACAAGGCATCATCAAGGACCTAATTTCCGGTATACCGAGCCAAGTTTAAATACAAGAGAGGTGTCCCAAGAGAGGTGTTGGGCCAATCAATACTCATGGCAGCCATGTTGTGTTTAGATTCTGATACTCTATATATATCAAAATCATAGCGGCCATTAGATTAGATTAGACAAAAAAGTCTCACGGAATATATAGCACGGTTAGATTGTCTTGTACCAAATATAACAATGCTTGCCATATTCCCATGGACAATTTTGAAATCAGTTAAAAAAACTTCAAACCATTCACAATTCAATTAATGACATATGTATAAATGTAAAAATATATAATTATATACAACTTTATTGATCTAAAATATAATGATAATCGTAAATGAAATAAATAAGAAATAAAATGAAATAAAAATAAAAATAAATCCAAGAAATTAAAAAATAAAACAAAATATAAATGATAAATAAATAAAATGAAATGAATAAAAAAAATATAAAAAATAAATAATTTATTAAAAAAATTAAATATAAATATTTGTGTGTAGAAGACAATTTATGAAAATCAATTCAATCTTATGACAAATTTCTAGAAACCCCTAATGGCATCTACCAATTGAAAATAAAACAATTGAGATCTAACTCAATGTTTAACCCCAATGGACTCATCGTCCTTAGGAGATGGCCTTCTTGAGATTACCTCCTCTCCAGTTGTTCTCAGCCTTATCAAACCACTTGGATCCCTCCCATGATGGAGTCTAAAGTGGTTGGACAAACTGTGGTACTTGTATCCCTTCCTAATCCTGTTCTCGAAATCTAACTCTCAACCTTCTAGTGTATTGTAACCCACATGGGCAGGTCAGAAGGTAGGTGACATGCGTGGTCCCACTTTCTAATTTTGTGGGGCTTACCTAGTGTGTGGGAGGTGAAATGTGCAGTCTTCCTAACCCTATGTCTGGAATTCTTACACATCACACACCTCCCACAGCTAAAAAAAACTCTTGGTCCAAGAAAGTCCAAATCTTCTTGGGCGGATCTCTACATTGGGTGCTAATTTAACCACTTCCATACAGGGCACTTATACACCTTCCCACCCAGACCAATTTTTAGCTTTCAGCGCTGTTGCATTTTCAATGACAATTGTGCAATCATGCTACACTGTACCCAAACTAAATTTTTATCATTTAGTTCCCACAAATAAAGCTTTCTTTTGGTGGTATTTGATCACCTCTGTGATTTTTATTTTCTGCAAAAAAAATAAAAAAAAAAGACTGAAAACGTAGAAAAAAATAAGTTTTTTTTTGTTTCACTTATAAAACATTGTAAATAAGTATGTTTTCTCCTTCATGGATGGGCACTGATGGTACTGCACTGATGGGCATTGATAAGGCAGCACTGATGGGCACCGGTGAGGTGGCACTGATGTGGTGGCATTGATGGGCACTGATGATGGGCACTAATATGTGGCACTGATATGCGGCACGGATGGGCACTGATAGGCGGCACGGATGGGCACAGATAGGCGGCATGGATGGGCATGGATAGGCGTCACGGATGGGCACGGATAGGTGGCATGGGTGGGCACAGATAGGCGGCATGGATTGGCACTAATAGGCGGTATTGGATGGGCACTGATAGGTGGCATGGATGGGCACTGATAGGCGGCATGGATGGGCACTGATAGGTGGCATGGATGGGCATAGATGGGCACTGATAGGTGGCACTAACGTACTAATGTATGTGTTGTACTAATGAATGCCACTCAGTGCCAAACAATAATGCCTGCCAATCTGTGTTGCCTATTGTGGGCACTGATTGGCATCCATTGTGGGCACTGATTGACATCCATTATTTGTGATTGTCATCCCTGTGGTCTAGGGTGGCATACCTGTGGTGGGCATCCCTGGTGGTCCAGTGTGGGCATCCTCGGGGGGGCTGTGCTGATAATCGATAAGCACAAACCCCCCTGTCAGAGGAGCAGCCGATCGTCTCCCCTATACTCGCGTCTGACAGACGCGAGTGAGGAAAAGCCGATTAAAAGCTTTTCCTGTTTACATCGTGATCAGCCGTGATTGGAGACTCTTTACCTAGATCAGTGTTGTGGGGTGTCAGACTGACACCCTGCAAAAATGATCGCCGTGATGCGCGCCCCCGGGGGCACGCAGTGGTTCAATATCCTGAGGACGTCAAATGACGTCCACTCAGGATATTGAAACCACTTTGCCGACATCTTTTTGCATAAGGCGGGCGGCAAGTGGTTAAGATGTAGAGTAGGGCGCTTGATATACATGAACTGTGGTTTTGCTGGTAAAATTTTCTTTAAATCAGCATATTTTAGTAATTTATGCCAATGACTATGAATAATTTTCTCCATTTGTTTGTGTTAACTAGTGAAATCATTCGTAAAAGCAACTCCATAATCCTTCTTTATGGCCTCCTTTTTCTTAAAAAGGTCCTCTCTCCTCATTTCACCAACTAAAGTTTTGGTTTTAACCAAATCCTTAAAGTTGCAACCTTTTTCTGTCCAATAGAATGTCAGATTGCATGTTATAATCCTCTTTCCTGACACAATTTCTTGCTTTGGCCAATCAAAAACGGAGAGCTATAATTGGCCAAAGCCAGGGTGGCTTTGGGCAATTATGTCTCAAGGGGTTTAGTACACGCCCCACACAATATGTAAGGCCGCCTGCATGGCGGCCTTGTGTAGTGTGTTGTGGCGGTGGTTAAAGACAGACAGAGAGAGACAGTATAATTTATTTTGAGTTAGATAGAGCAGGCAGGCAGGCAAGTCAGTTAGCTTCAGTTACAGTGTGTAGAGGATATATATGCATCCCAGGTGTTGTATATATATTTATACACTGTGTTCAGTTTAGCTAGATCCGTTCCTGTTATTCTCTTTATAATATACTGACAGGCAGGCAGGTGATTGTGCTAGCTGCAGTATTTTCACTTGTTCTGTGTCTTTTGCACAGTGTGCAGCTAAAGCTTACCTGAATACAATTGCTGGTGTTTTCATACAAATACAGGCAGGGACCTGCAGTATTTTGGTTTACAGTCCCTGTCTTGTTTGTACTGCCTGTATCCTGCTGTCCAGAGTATATAGGGCCTGGTGGCCTCACGTCTTTCCTTTTTTTAATTTGGGGGCGGGTTCCCCTTAATATCCATACAAGACCCAAAGCCATTTTTCTGAATGAATGAATGAATGAAAACTTATATAGCGCAGCACATGCAAAGTAAATCGCCTCTGGGCGCTTGATGTTCCTGTCTCCTTTGAGATCAAAAGAGATGAGTCTTAATCTTTCTCCTGAAGACCAAGTAGTTCTCCTCCAGCCGAATGGTGGCTGGTAAGGCGTTTCTCAACGATTTTCATTCATAATGCCAGGACCAGACATTACATTAAAGCCGCAAGCAGTTTTAAATTACTTTTTTTCCTATAGAAATTTCCTATAGAACCCAGCAGGTAGGATATTTAAAGGAATATTTCACTTTTTTCACTTTAAGCATCAATAAAATCATTGCTCCAGAAAAAACTTAAGTTTTTAAAACTTTTTTTGCATTGATAAATGTCCCCTGGGACAGGACCCGGGTCCCCAGACCCTTTTTAGGACAATAACGTGCATGTTAGCCTTTAAAATTAGCTCTTTTAATTTCAAACGTTCGAGTCCCATAGACTTTAATGGGGTTCTAAAGTTTGCGCAAACTTTCGGTCCGTTCGCAGATTCTGGTGCGAACCGAACCGGGGGGCGTTCGGCTCATCCCTACCAAGAAGCACCATACAAAATGTTATACAAAATGCTTAATACAATATTATACATTTTAACTTGAGATTTGGAATATAAAATTGGAATATAAAATTAAAAAAGAGGAAAAGCCAACTGACACTATTGGGATTGGATCTTGATCTTTATGGAACAGTTCAATTATCTCTGTTTAGATCTACATCAGCGATCCAATTATATATCAATGCTATGCAAACATCTGTTTATAAATTACTTAGACTGATTTAATGTGAAACAAGCTTCAGATATATATAAAAAATTTAATGTATTGCAGCTTACCAATCCTTTAAGCATAACTCCACATTTGCTGAGAATAAAAAACATTCCCCTCTGGGTGATCTATGTACATCGCAAGGATTTTACCAAACATTGTTGCAGATTCCCACCTTTTGTTATTCTGAAGAAATTACTGCTTGTTCCTCTTTGTCCCAGTGCTAATTGAGTCTAATGGGAGTGGTTTCATAATTATCAACCGGATGCTGCAGAATCCGGGCTCTAGTGAGCAAAGCTGCAGTGTCTGCATCCCTTTAGACGTTATTTCCTATCGGAAGTGTCTTACCTAAAAGGAAATTTTTATTGCAGGGGATGCCAATAACCTGACTTGTATCTTAGGGTAGACTTCTGGGAAAATCTGTGAGGCAATCACACAAGCACTAAATTATGTTTCTGGGGGGGCGTTCTGTACACATTCTGTGTACAGAACACCTCCAGGTAGCCATATTGCATTTCACATTTTACGGGAATTTTCAGCTCTGCAGATTGAAAAGGAAAGGTAATTTTCAACAACATTCAATTACAATATTACTTGGGTCGCAATTGCATATGCTATATTATTATTATTTTTTTGCTATTTTTTTCCAGGACTGTGAAGTTCAAACTGATTTAATTTCACTTTAAATAGATTAGTTGGGCTAGCTGGCCCAAACAAACTATTTACACGACTTATGCCGCGTACACACGATCACTTTTTGTGATGAAAAAAAACAACGTTTTGAAAAACGTCATTTAAAATCACCGTGTGTGGGCAAAACGTTGTTTTATGTCTTAAAAAAAACGACCAAAAAAAATTCGAACATGCTTGAATTTTTTGTGTCGTTTTTCAAAACGTTGTTTTTTGTGTCATCAAAATTGATGGTGTGTGGGCAAAACGATGTTGAAAACAACGTTTTTAAACCCGCGCATGCTCAGAGGCAAGTTATGAGACGGAGCTTCAATGGAACAGAGTGCTGTCGAACGTGGTGTACATCACCGCGCTTTGCTAGAGCTTTTTGTAAAAACGATGGTGTGTATGCAACGTTGTTTTGGAAAATGAAGTTTGAAAAACGTTGTTTTGTTTCATCACATGAAACATCGTTTTTTTTCATCACAAAAAGTGATCGTGTGTACGCGGCATAAGAAATGCACCTGTAATCAGTGCTGCATAAATTGTATGTAGTCTCTGCTACATGCAGTATGCAGTAGAGTGTTTGGGGATTTCACGTCACATTCAATGAGTAATACCGAGTCGAGCTGAGCACTGCTCAGCTATTCACAGGAAATTTAGTATTTTGATGAATAAATACAAGGCTTCCTCTGATTGGCTAGGGTGGAAATAGTGCCACCTCAGCCATTCAGAGGAAGCCTTGTATTCATTCATAAAAATACAAAGCTCCCTGTGAATGGCTGTGCAGTTTTCAGCCTGAGTTATCATTGTTCCCATGCATGTATTGGATGGGAAGTCCCTATACTGTTGCAATATAGCTAAAATACTTGTCAGAGAGAAACACGGGGGCTGCCATTGCTAATCTCCATTTGAAAGTGCTAATTGACCTACTAACTTTTAGGCCAGGTTCACATATGTGCGGCCTGCGCTTCCCAGCATGGGGTCCGGTGAATTTCTGTTCACTGGTTCAGACGCGATTTAGGGTCGATATTTTTGCCTGAATTCACACCTGAACCGGACCCAAAGACGTGGTTGCGGCCGCACCGACTCCATTTCGAGTTGGGCACACTCGCATGTTATGCAAATTAGATGCTGTGGAAAACCGCATCCAATTCGCACATATGTGAACCCAGCCTCAAGCAAACCTGGTCGGTAATTTAAAACACTGAAGCAAGAGAGTCAGAAAAAAGCCAGGCAGCAAGCATTTTCAAGAGGAGACCAGAAGCATCCATATTTTTTCCCTTATGACAGGTCTGTTTTACAGCTACAGATTTTGCAGAGAGACTTGTAACTCACAGTAAAGCATTCCTACTTAAATGTCAAGGCTGTCCTGGGAAAACCTGTGACTCGCATTGTGGGTGCTTATTTATAATTACTTATGTTGCATCACTTTCTCTCGGGAACTGTAACACCATACACATTAAACCAAGTGCTTATTTCCCTCTGGGCAAAGTCCTGTGTTCTTGTAATCATGTTCCAGGTACAAAAAAAGTATTTTTATGCAAAGTCTATGTGATAAAGATGTAACATATTGTGCTACTCTATGCACTTGCACTCTCAAGATTTAATGTTCCCTCTTTAAGACTAATTCTCTTTGTACAATGGAAACCTGAAATCCTTATATTCATTGTAGAATTAAATGTTCTTGTGGCCCTAATGGCCACAGCGCTAGATCAGCAACTTTCATACCAGGATAAACAGTATGTTTGCGCCTAACTAAAATTAGCAGCCCAGATCTGAGCTATGATAACTAACTATGAACAAATCAAAATGAAACAATGAATTATGCTGTAATTGATAGATAGTGAATGGCAGCATTTGCGACATGGAATTGAAACTTCGTAATGCAGCATTTTAATGAATCTCTAGAATTTAGGTAAACAGATGGAGTAATATATTTAGTATGCTCTTTACTGGGTTAAAGAAAAAGATATTATTGCAGTATTTCTTGACTCCGTACTGTTTGCAAACATTGATGATCAGTTGGCACCAGATATATAATTTGGCACCAGTTCTATCTTAACCTATGGCTGTTTAGCAGTTTTCCCCATTCAAAGTTGGCAGTGCAATAAACATATGGGCTACTTGCCACCGAGCAGATGTCTATGTGTTGGCATGGACCATAGAATGCAGGGAGATTCCCAGGACCAGCCAGAGAGACAGCATTGCATAATTAAAAAGAAACATGTGTGCTCAATAAAGGAAAATATACATGTATTGGATCTTTCATGTACTGAGTATTAGCAAGGTAATACGGAGTAGAAGCTACAAGGCCATGTTTCCTTTCTATTACTCGTGCACATGGTGGACTGACAAATACATAGACGTAACCTTACATATGGTAAGCAAAATGCAGTTGAGGGATCTTGTTGCTGGGGTTCCAATAATATATAAATATATCAGAATGTGCTTTCGTTCCTTGTAGGACTTTTAGTGCCAGATAAATGCGGTGTTTAAAGCGGTTGTAAACCGCTGGTTGTTTTGTATTTTCCTGGATTGTATACTAGAACATTATGTGCAACTTAACTGAAAACCCATCTTCCTTCTGGGTCCGCTGACTCCGGCTGTGTGACTGGCCAACGCCGCGATAACATCACTCCTGCGCACATGTGGGCGAACCGTTAATCACGGCACAGGATTCTGAAGGAAAGGCACGGGTGGCTGTTTCTTTAGAGCGCATGCTCTGATGACATCAATAGCTGCATATATAATAAATACCTCCTAAACATTTAGGAGATATTTACAGTACCTATAGGTAAGCCTTATTATAGGCTTACCTATAGGTATAAACTATGCATGGGACTTTACTTCCTCCTTAACCACTTAAGACCCGGACCAATATGCTGGCAAATGACCCAAGGGGTTTTTGCGATTCGGCACTGCGTCGCTTTAACAGACAATTGCGCGGTCGTGCGACGTGGCTCCCAAACAAAATTTGCGTCCTTTTTTTCCCACAAATAGAGCTTTCTTTTGGTGGTATTTGATCACCTCTGCGGTTTTTATTTTTTGCGCTATAAACAAAAATAGAGCGACAATTAAAAAAAAAATGCAATATTTTTTACTTTTTGCTATAATAAATATCCCCCAAAAATATATAAAAAAACATTTTTTTCCCTCAGTTTAGGCCGATACGTATTCTTCTACATATTTTTGGTAAAAAAAAATCGCAATAAGCGTTTATCGGTTGGTTTTCGCAAAATTTATAGCGTTTACAAAATAAGGGATATTTTTATTGCATTTTTATTAATTATTTTTTTTTTACTACTAATAGCGGCGATCAGCGATTTTTTTTCGTGACTGCGACAATATGGCGGACACTTCGGACAATTTTGACACATTTTTGGGACAATTGTCATTTTCACAGCAAAAAATGCATTTAAATTGCATTGTTTACTGTGGAAATGACAGTTGCAGTTTGGGAGTTAACCACAGGTGGCGCTGTAGGGAATGTGTGCCCTAATGTGTGTGTTTACAACTGTAGGGGGGTGTGGCTGTAGGTGTGACGTCATCGATCGCGTCCCCCTATTACAGGGATGACGCGATCGATGCTCCGGCCACAGAGAAGCACGGGGAAGCCGCGTGTACACACGGCTCTCCCCGTTCTTCCGCTCCAGGGACGGATCGCCGCACTGCAGCGGCGATCGGGTCCGCGAATCCCGCGGACCCGGTCCTGGAGCTTCGGACCGGGTCGCGGGCGCGCGCCCGCGGGCGCGCGCCCGCGACCCACGGCTGGGTACTAAAACCAACGTATATATACGTTGATGTGCCCAGCCGTGCCATTCTGCCGACGTAAATGTGCAGTAGGCGGTCCTTAAGTGGTTAATGTGTATATACTGAATATAGCAAAAACATTTTTTTTTATGAATAGAATAGGAAAGGGTTAAAACTCATGCCAGGAATTTTTTTGCTGTTTGCCTAGATTTGGAGAGATTTCCCTTTTCTCCTTGTCCCAAAACACAACAGGAAGTCAGAGGAAATCTTAGAAAGTGAAGACAATTTCCCTCTTATGCCGCGTACACACGATCGGAATTTCCAACAACAAATATTCGATGTGAGCTTGTTGTCAGAAAATCCAACCGCGTATGCTCCATCGGACATTTGCTGTTGGAGTTTCCGACAACAAACTTTTAAGTGCTGGATCTCAAATTTTCCGCAACAACTTTTGTTGTCGGAAATTCCTATCGCATGTAGCCAATTCCGACGCACAAAATTCCACGCATGCTCTAAATCAAGTGCGAGACGGAAGTGCTCGGTCTGGTAAAACGAGCATTTGTAATGGAGATAGAGCATTTGTCGCGCTGTAAAGGACTGAAAAGCATGAGGCTGAAAAGCGCAAATCATCTCTCACCAAATTTCTACTAACACGACTGGTATTGAACTTCCCTTTAATAGTGCCGTCGTACGTGTTGTACGTCACCGCGTTCTTGGCGATCAGAATTTCTGACAACATTTGTGTGACCGTGTGTATGCAAGACAAATTTGGGCCAACATCTGTTGGAAAAAAAATCCACGGATTTGTTGTCGGAATGTCCGATCGTGTGTACGCGGCTTAAGACAGTTGTCCCTGAAACAGGTAATTTAAATGGAAGAATTCCTATCACTTTCTTTTTATTGGTCACAGCAATACTGTAGAAATTTGACAGAGGATTAAAGTTAATAATTTTGTTTCGTCACATTCATTATGTTAGAATGATTTGTCTTTGGAATTTGTTTTGTATATTTGGATTTGTTTCATATATTTGTTATTTTTTTTATCAAATTCTAATTTGAAAATTAATTAGAAAATGTATTTGAATTTAAAAATGTATTTACATTTGATATGGAAACTGTAACGGAATGCACCGTGACAGACTGAGATATTCCTATGTCTAGGGTCACCTTATGTCCACTAGGGCCATAGGGTGACAAAGAATCATAATTCATATATTACAGATGGGACATTATTAATACTTCATTTTAGGACTGAGATATCACAAGGAGTTCATGATGACATGACCAGGTCAACCAGACAGTGAGTCATACCTTTGTATAATAGGCTATTGAAATATCTTAAGGTGTTGGCTATTCACTGTAAATACATTCCGTTGAAGGTGTTGATTGCACCCACTCTCACAAGACTCTGCCATTGTGTGATAAAGCTGTCTAGATAACTTATTCAACTAGATGTCTGTGTATTATTCAAGGTTAATTGAACACTATTGATGATGTGGTGCCGTCATGTCTAGATACCAATTAAAGAATTATCCTCAGTGAGTGAATAGGGGGGTTGGGACTACATTGTCCTGTGATGAACTGTATTATGCTTGAAACTGTATAAGAAGCGGAGAAAATATCAATAAAGGGTGATATCTTTGAAAGCAAGTGCAGAGCTTGAGTCTCGTCTTGTTTATGGGAATGGATATGGATCGTGTATGCAAGATTGTCGCAGTGTGTCAAATAAGATTGTCGTGGTTGGATGGAAGGTCGTAAGTGGTGGTGACCGTTACATTTGGTGGCACAGCAGTGGGATGGTTCCATCTTCAGAAGGACGGCTACAAGGACACATGACAATGGAGACGGTGTATGAACGGATGAAGCTCTCTTCCCTCATGGACTTACTGGAGAGCCGGGGCAGACCGGCCAGCAACCGTAAGAAAAGGGACATTATCGCAGAACTGGTCGAAATGGATAGAGCTAAAAGGCCCGCCGTAACAGACAGGACACCCGAAGAAGCAAGTTTTGATCGGGCGGTTAACATAAGACTGACACATTATGGTCCTAACCCTCCACCGGAGATCAGGGACCGAGTTATAGCGGCTCTGAATGCCACCTTGCTACAGCGAAGAAGTGCTGCAGCAGCTGAAGTCACAGCAGCACCAACTAAAGAGAGAGGAGAGGTGCAGATACCAGTCTCCATGGAAGAGGAATTCCAAAGAAGGTTACAAGAGATGCGGATACAGCATAGAGGACCAGTATCAGAGGAGGTCCTGTTGGGATGGTCGGATGTGATTCGGTGCCAACTCTGGAAGGAAGCGTTAGCTCGGGAGAAGCAAAACCAAGGAAAGGTCCTGCCCTCCATCTATGCAAGGTACTGGCCGCAGTATGACGTACGAATGCTGTTGTTGGGGAAACAACCGAAGCAGGAGTGGACAGCTGAGTTAAGCAGGCTGATCCAGGCAGAGATGCAGCTGGATGAAAGCTACAGAGCCCTCCAGTGATATGTAGCCCAAGAGTGCCCGTGGCCAGCAGATGACGGCCCCACAGAAGACCATGACTATGATGGCCTGGGATTATTGTATTGGAGGATGTCCAGTGATCCAGACTTCGGGGATGATCGGGAGTGGCGCTTGGAGGACATAATGGAGCACAGAGAGGAGAAATTGAATATCTCAGGAGGCCACTGGTCACAGGAAGATTTGGAATTTCTGGCCATTCAAGAATGGGAGCTGGAGGTCGCCTACAAACAGCTGCTAGACTCGGCCCAGCAGCAAGGTGGGGCTCCCATTGCCTGGAACTATGAGGAAAGTTCAGATGACAACTGTGAACTTCTGGCTGATGAATCGGCAGTGGAAAAAATGGAGATTGCCATCCCTAAAGCCGAAGCGGATGGTGTGGAGTTCCAGAGAGCCGGGCGGTTGACCCCTTTCTCCAGCAACAAGCTGAGGTGGTAAAGCTTTTACCCCCAGCTGAATCACTGGCAACAGAGCAGGGTGCCCCAAGCCTCTGCTCCCAACTAGCAGAAGAGGGGGACCCTGTGGTAGTGGATGGGACTGTGGTCTCCACTCACAGCAACCCAGCGGAAGAGCTGGCAACAGAACAGAGTGTCATAGGCCTCTGCTCCTCACTAACAGAAGAGGGGGACCCTGTGGTAGTGGATGGGACTGTGGTCTCCACTCACAGCAACCCAGCGGAAGAGCTGGCAACAGAGCAGAGTGCCCCAGGCCTCTGCTCCTCACTAACAGAAGAGGGGGTTCCTGGGGTAGTGGATGGGACTTCAGTCTCCACTGGCACAACCCCAGAAAATGGTACAGGACTGGGACAGGAGGATGTCGGCTTTGCTTTGCAAGCACCGGGGGGTTTTCACCAAGCACCAGTGGATGGGACTTCAGTCTCCACTGGTATACCCCAGGAAGGGGGGGCAGTTGGCCCAGACCCCCAACAGCATGATGGACTGAGCCCAGCCACCCTGCCTTCTCCCCAGCGGCAGGCGTGTTCTCTGAGAGAGGCAGAGGTTGGCGGGGTGAGTAATGCTCAGTTTGGAGCCATTTATTTGGGGTACAGTATGAATACCAGCATTGGAGGACTGGAACTACTGACGGACTTCGGAGTCAACCCGTTTGGGGTTCCCACCTGTGTCCGTCTCCCACCAAAAGGGGAGAGATGTAACGGAATGCACCGTGACAGACTGAGATATTCCTATGTCTAGGGTCACCTTATGTCTACTAGGGCCATAGGGTGACAAAGAATCATAATTCATATATTACAGATGGGACATTATTAATACTTCATTTTAGGACTGAGATATCACAAGGAGTTCATGATGACATGACCAGGTCAACCAGACAGTGAGTCATTCCTTTGTATAATAGGCTATTGAAATATCTTAAGGTGTTGGTTATTCACTGTAAAGACATTCCGTTGAAGGTGTTGATTGCACCCACTCTCACAAGACTCTGCCATTGTGTGATAAAGCTGTCTAGATAACTTATTCAACTAGATGTCTGTGTATTATTCAAGGTTAATTGAACACTATTGATGATGCGGTGCCGTCATGTCTAGCTACCAATTAAATAATTATCCTCAGTGAGTGAATAGGGGGGTGGGGACTACATTGTCCTGTGATGAACTGTATTATGCTTGAAACTGTATAAGAAGCGGAGAAAATATCAATAACATGTGATATCTTTGAAAGCAAGTGCACAGCTTGAGTCTCGTCTTGTTTATGGGAATGGATATGGATCGTGTATGCAAGATTGTCGCAGTGTGTCAGATAAGCTTGTCGTGGTTGGATGGAAGGTCGTAAGCGGTGGTGACCGCTACAGAAACATATTGCAATAAATAGTGAAAAGTGAAATAAAATGATGATTCCTACTTGGGCTGCTTTATAGAAAATAAAATAGAATAGAAAATAAAAGAATAGAATAGATTAAAAAAAGGGAAATAGAATAAAATAGAATAGTATTAATTGTAAAGGAAAATATTCCAGTCTATTCAAATATTTTCTATTCTATTGTGTTTTATTCTACTCTATTCTTTTATTTCTGTTCTATATTCTTGTCTATTTTATTTTATTCTATTTTATTACATTTATTTTATTTTTTATTCTATTCTATTTATTTTCTATTTAATTCCTTTCTATTCTGTCCTATTCCATTTAACTATATGCTGTTGTGTTTCACTTGTACACATTACTGTATTTATTGGAGTATTTTTCCATTTCAAATTTGAATACATTTTCAAATTCATTTTTGTTTTGTTATACATCCGAATAACAAAAATGTTGTCTGAAAATCGTACATATCTACAAGGGAATTCAGGAGCACTAGCTTATAATGCTGCCTAGTAGGAATTGGACAATGGACACCAAAAAAAAGAGCTAAAGCCAAGTATAACCCTGCTTCTATTTTTTGTGTCCTAGGGCGATGGAAGTCCAGATAAAAGGTAAACTGGTTTTTAAATTACTTTGTTTTTACTCTCTGCTTGTGACTCCCAACTCCCAGACACCCAACATATTGTTTTTATTAGCTGCAGATCGCTTTAAAGGTCCAGGGTAATAAAACAGCTTCTGTTGTAATCATGTTTCTTGAAGGCTCCTTGACAATATGCCCATGGTGGGGGCAAAGAATGCCTTGCATGTGGTATGTTCACTGGTGAATAGGGATGAGCCGAACACCCCTGGGTTCGGTTCGCACCAGAACTTGCGAACAGACCAAATGTTCGTGTGAACTTTAGAACCCTGTTAAAGTCTATGGGACTCGAACGTTTGAAATCTAAAGTACTAATTTTAAAGGCTAATATGCAAGTTATTGTCCTAAAATGTTTGGGGACCCGGGTCCTGCCCCAGGGGACATGTATCAATGCAAAAAAAGTTTTAAAAAACGACAGTTTTTTTCAGGAGCAATGATTTTAATAATGCTTAAAGTGAAACAATAAAATTGAAATATTCCTTTAAATTTCGTACCTAGGGGGGTGTATAGTATGCCTATAAAGTAGCGCTTGTTTCCTGTGCTTAGAACTGTCCCTGCACAAAAGGTAATTTCTGAAGGAAAAAAGTCATTTAAAATCGCTCACCTTAGGGTCTGGTATGGATATTAAGGGGAGCCCTGCGTCAAATTAAAAAAAATTATGTGGGGTTCCCCCCCAATATCCATTCCAGACCCTTCAGGTCTGGTATGGATTTTAAGGGGAACTCCATCAAAAATTTAAAAAAAAAATGCCGTGGACCCCACAATTTTTTTATGAATGACTTTTCTCTGTATTGCCGGGAGCCGACAATTTATTATAGCTGCAAGTGTTTTTAAATTACTTTTTTTTCCTTCAGAAATGACACTTTGTGCAGAGACAGTTCTAAGCATGGGAAACAAGCGCTACTTTACAGGCATACTATACACCCCCCCTAGGTACAAAATTTAAAGGAATATTTCACTTCTATTGTTTCACTTAAAGGAATTATTAAAATCACTGCTGCCAAAAAAAACACAGTTTTTAAAACTTTTTTTTGCATTGATACATGTCCCCTGGGGCAGGATCCAGGTCCCCAAACACTTTTTATTACAATAACTTGCATATTAGCCTTTAAAATTAACACTTTAGATTTCAAATGTTCGAGTCCCATAGACATTAACAGGGTTCTAATTTTCACACAAACTTGCCGCGAACACCCCAAATAGTTTGCTGTTCGGCGAACAGGCAATGTTCAAGTCGAACATGAGTTCTACTCAAACTCAAAGCTCATCCCTACTGGTGAATATGTGTTTGTTAAACACAGAACACACTCCTGGCCTGTAAATATGGTCAACAACCCATTCTTGTTCTCCTATTATTATTTCCTGAAAAGGTTACTTCTTTAGAGAGCGCTGCATCACCCATAGCACTCATGGCTGTGTCCCACATGCATTGGTACTATCTCTTCCGCTCTGCAGGATAAGGTAATTCCCTGCAACTGATATGCTCACAAGAGACATGGATTGTTTTTGGTTGCCAGTTAACAATTTAATGGACATTAAGTGTGCAGTGTTCCTAAGTTCTGTGCCAATTGACGAACAATTAGGAAAAAAGCTTTGCCTTTACATACTTTAACCACTTGACTTCCAGAAGATTTACCCCCCTTCCCAGATAGCAAGAAATTGTGCTGCAAGCTTGAAAATTACTTGCTAAGCCATTGCTAGACTTGCCAGGCTTCACAAGTTTGTTGCACAATTGCAAGTCCACATTGCATGACTCCAGATCGACTTTATTTACAAACATTTCGCAAGTCTGCTTTGGTTTAGTTATGTTGTGCAATAGTCATTCCACCACTGTGGCTTGGATTGCTGTAGACTTGCAGAGCTCCTGCTATAGTCTCACCACTGCAACTTTGTTCTTGCTAGAGACTTGTCACACAAATTTGTTACAAATTGGAAAAGTGTCAACTAGAACTTGCGCTGTAAGGCCCTGTACACACGATCAGACATGTCTGATGAGACTTGTCTGACGGACCGTTTTCATCAGACAACTCTGAACTTGTCTGATGGTCTGATGTGCGTACACACCATCGGACCAAAATACGATCAGACCAGAACGGGGTGACGTAGAACACAACGACGTGATGAAAAAACTAAGTTCAATGCTTCCAAGCATGCGTCGACTTGATTCTGAGCATGCGCAGGTTTTTGGTCCGATGATTTTGTGTACTAAGCATCGAACCTGTCCGACGGACAGGTTCCATCAGACAGGTTTTAAAGCATGTTTTAAAACTTTGGTCCACTGGAAAATGGTCCGATAGGCCATACACACCATCGAACATGTCCGCTGAAACTGGGTCTGCGGACCAGTTTCAGCGGACGTGTTCGATCGTGTGTACGCGGCCTAAGTGCTCCGCAAGTGTACAACTTGCCAGTGAAAATGTGCAGCAAGTTAACAGAGATACAATTCAACACTGCCACATATCTGTGGCAAGTTATCCTTGCTATCTGGGTTCATGACCAGACCATTTTTTGTGATATGGCACTGCGTTACTTAAACAATTTTGTGGCCGTGCAACACTGTACCCAAATAAGATGTATGCAATTTTTCCCCCTTTAATAGAGCTTTCTTTAGGTGGTATGTTATCACCTATGCATGTTTTATTTTTTTGTGCTATAAACAAAAAAGACCAACAATTTTGAAAAAAAAGACCAATATTTTTTATTTTCTGCTATAAAACCTATCCAATTAAAAAAATTATATATTGATTGGCTTGTGAAAAAGTTATAGCATCTTCAAACTATGGGATATATTTTTATGTATATCAATGCGCCGGGCACAAGTACGTTCGTGAATCGACGTATCTAGTTCATTTGCATATTCTACGCGTAAATCTACGGAAGCGCCCCTAGCGCCCCTAGTAAATATGCAACTAAGATACAACGATAAGAGACTTACGTTGGTCGTATCAAGCTAGAATTCAGGCGTATCTTGGTTCCTGAATACAGGGCATAGATACGACGACGCATCTTTTAACTTACGCGGCCTATCAATAGATACGCCGGCGTAAAGTGTTTCTGAATCTGGCCCGCTGACACTAAAGCCCTGTACACACGATCGGATATCTGATGGAATCTAATCCGATTGCTTTTTTCGTCGGAATTCCAATGAAACTGACTTTTCATCAGTCTTGGATACACACTATCAGACTAAATTCCGACCGTGCCAAAACGGGGTGACGTAAAACACTACGACGAGCCGGAAAAATTAAGTTCAATGCTTCCAAACATGTGTCGACTTGATTCTGAGCATGCATGGATTTCTCTCTGATGGAGTTCCACACAGAAGATCGGATTTTTCTATTGTTTTTTTATCCATAGGAAAAATTTAAAACATGTTCTATTTTTTAACACTGATGGAAAAAGACCGATGGAACCCACAGACGATCGATTTGTCCGATGAATACTGTCCATCAGTCTGTTTTCATCGGACAAACCGATCGTGTGTACACGGCATAACTGACACTTTTTTTGGGAACCAGCGATACTAATACAGCGATTGGTACAAAAAATATGCCCTATCACTGTAATAATGACACTGGCTGGAAAGGGGTTGACATCAGGGGCGATCACAGGGTTAATTAACTGTGTGCCTAACCAGTGGTGCATACTAGCTCATTATGCCTTTGCCTTACAGGTTTTTTTTTCTTTTTTGGGGCACACAACCGCTTTAAGCTCTAGGAAGGATCTTTAACCTTTCATCATTTACATCATTTACCTTTAGTATCAACTGCATAAAATTAACGGCTCACATTTGTCATATGATCACAAAAGGTTAATGTCACTCAAATTTAATTTTTGTTTGCACTTTTGTTTGTTTTAATTTTTTTATGTATTCACACATATTAATTGACATTCACGGCACATAGTCGCTATTTACCTTGTCAGCACACAATGGATTGACACGCTACTTTATTTATTTTTCCAACATCTCATATCATTAATTTGACCTCTCTATTCCGTGGTCCTTCATGGACATCCCTCAGCAAGCATCACTATTGTTAATGCTGTCACTAAAATAATCTTTCTTTTTAGATTCATGGATTTACACGATCACATCATTCAAATAGTTCCACTTATTTTTTCACCTTTTCATTAGGCAAATATGTCACCCCAATGAAGTTACATATTAATGATATAGTAATACTCTCACAATATTGATAATTTAAATTTTTTTGTTATAATGCTATGCATTAAATAATTTGTTCTTCCATTGCTTGACATATTGTCATGATTTGGGACATTGCTGCAGGTGCTGCTCCTTCTCTTCCTTTGAGGTCGTCAAATAGTGTGGCTCCTTGTAAGCCCTCTTGCGCTGAGCCCCATCCCTGGGGGAGGTTGGGACAATCGTGGAGTCCTTCGGATCACTCAACTGCTTTTAAATCTCTGGTTACAGGATTATTTCATTCCATTCGTCAGCGGTAAATATAACACCATTATGTATATGAAATTTTGTGTGTGATGTTATATTTTTGTAAATTGAAGTGTGTTGTTTTAAAGCAAACCACCCCCTAGAAGAAGACCGTGACTTCACCGGTCAAAACGCGTCGGGGCATTCACACAGCCAACAATATGTAATGTAATGCTGTGTACATATGTTTGCATTAGTATGGAATATGTACTGTTTAACCAGAGCTCATATTTTAATTACACATGATATTGGATATTTTTTGTAATAAAGGAATTTTTTATTCATATCCATTTATTTCTATGATATTCATTATATTGCTGCTAAAAAAAAACCTTCCCATATTGTCTGTTCCAGGGTGTGTAGCCTCAATATCTCTCTGCTACATTTCTTTTCCATGAATTGATTAACAGGATTGGCTATGTCAGACAATGGTAGTGGCGTGAAAGCGGCACCTGTTAGAACAACTCCAGAGGGAAGCAGAAAACCTATTTTTCCTCTAACAATGACTCCTTTATTCCTGTCAGGAATTCTCTTGCAACAATTACCAAAGTATACAAAGCCAGGTCATATGGATTCCTGTCTGCTCAGCATGTACAGTAGGCAGGTTGCTTATAGTTTTCTAGCTAGACAGTGGCTGACCCAGGCTGGGAAGTGGTTAGGGCCATACTTTACTGTTCCTGTTTCCTAGAGGAGCCTGGGGGAGGTATATAGACAACATTCTCCTCCTATGGGATTGTGATATGACTTCATTGGCTGCCCTTATGGAGCAGCTTAATGTTAACACTTTGAGTATTTCCCTGCATTATGAGGCAAGTAAAGACAAAATCCATTTTCTTGATTTTTAAATATTGAGATTGGGGATACCTTTTAATATCTGTACTTTTTTTTAAGTACTGACTAACGCTATATTGAACAGAGGAGCTTCCACCACCCGACGTGATTGAAATCTGTACCTAAAAAGTCAGTTTGTCTGACTCTTCCTGATTGCCCACTAGTTATCTTCATCTTTATATTTTAGATGCCCCCAATGGGGTTTCTTTCTTTCAGAATTCCAAAGGCTTTTTTCCTTGTCAAAAATGTGCCGTTTGCCATCTTAATAAAAATTAAAGATAGGAAGATGTGTAAATTGAAGTTCAATGTCACTGCTGGGGTGTATGACATTAAAGTGGCTGTAAAGGTAAATTTTTTATTTTCTAAATAGGTTTCTTTAAGCTAGTCCATTGGTGGTTCACTAACTTTTTCCTTTGATTTCCCTTCTAAATGTTTTCTTTTCTTTGTCTGAATTTCTCACTTTCTGTTCCTCCTCAGTAAGCTGTTCTGGTTGACTAACCTCCATTCTTTTGTTTATGCTTTCCCTCCAATCGCTCTCCTTCCACATTTGTTGCGCATAATTTGGAGACAGGGGGTTCCAGTCATTCTGGTGGCACCAGCCTGGCCCAAAAGGCCCTGGTTCCCAGAGATTGTGAGACTGACAATAGACGGCCATGGATGCTTCCTTGGCCTCCACGATCTACTGCCTCAAGGATTTTTATTTCACTCCAATTTAAAGTCTCTAATCTTGATGGCTGGGCTATTGAAGCCAGGGTGTTAAAGGACCATGGCATCTCGGGACCAGTGGTGTCTACCCTAGTGAATGCTAGAAAAACTGTCATTAGGAAGATCCATCATAAGGTCTGGAAGACTTATATTGGCTTGGTGTACGTGATTGGGAGAATTCTCTCTGCCCAGTATTATAAAAAGGGGGAAGGAAGGCTAAAGTCCAAGAGTCGGGTTTGTTCCCATTCTAAGGAATGATGTGATTGCTGCAGAGGAGGACTGCTGTGTCTTGCAGTCCATCAGAGGCGCTGGGGATGTCCGAGATCTACCAGTTCTGGAGAATGCCTTACATGGGCTAGTACCTTATGGAGGTATGCCTTATGGAGGACATTCTAGGCTTACTGTTCATGTTGGACTGTACTATGCAGATAATTCAAGTAATAATCGCATCAACTGTTCTAAGCCTGGTCTAAATTTCTTGAAAGAGATGCATGATGGATCCTGGCGTATGAAAGGACTAAGATCAGTAAAGCACATGTAGGGTATGAAGCCAAACCACTACAAAAGGTCTGTTCAGCAAGACAAGCAGGAGGAGTAATGCAGTTGCTATGCACAATGAAGAATTCCCCTACGTGCTGGGTGAGTGGCCCCATCCACAAGCAGGCAGAACTGGTTATTAACACCTGTGAGGGCGGAGCAACAGGTAATCCTGCAGCGGCCTGCAGAAGACCAATATTTCCCTGACAAGACAGAACAGCTCAAAAGCATTGTATAGTGGGCCCATTTCATATTGTATATAGGGAAATCAACTGTTAAACAAACTGTAACTCACAGATTTCTGTAATAATAAAAAAGATCACTTGCAGGGAGACCACAGAAAAAGCCAGTGGCATAACAAGAACAAGAACTCTTACTCCCGGCTGGGGCCATTCCCTTCAAGTCCAGTGGTGGAACATGATGTCCGGTCGCAAGTGCAACACTAGTAGTTCCGCCACTGGTGTCAGTAATTTTTTTATTTTTTGTTATTTTATTTTTTTATTATTTTTTTTTTTTTTTTAATGTATTTTTTACAATATTATTTTTTCATAATTTTTACATTTTTTTTGGACCCCCATTGTGGGGCTTTGGTGAGATATCAGGGGTCTCAATCCCCTTTTTTGCAGCCTCAGCTGCATTGAATGAATGGACAAGAAGGGCTCTCCACAGAGCTTCCTGTTCATTCACAAACTGAAGCTTAGTAAACATAGTCAGTGATAAGTATGGATCACTGACTTTCCATTTAGAAAAAGAAGGGGCCGGTAATTACAGATTTACTTGGCAGCTTCCCCGCTCTCCTCCCTGACAGATCCCCCACAGCCCCCCCCGGGGGGAGAGGGGTAGATGGAACCCAGCAGAGCTGTGGGTGATGTGGGGGCAGGAGAGAGCACATGGGGGCTGGAGATCACATGGAGGACTGCAGAAAGAAGGTAGATAAAAGGAAAGACGGGGGTAGCTGCATATAGGGGAACCAATCTCTCCATTTCCCTCCTGCAGCCACTGAATGGCCGCTTCTCCTTCTCTGCCTCCCATTCAGCAACTGCAGGAGAAAAATGAAGAGCTTGGTTCCTCTATATGCAGCGGCCCCCGCCGCTCGTCCTATCCAGGTGCAGCACGGTGGTGGGTCGCAATAGCGACCCCTGTAGGTACCCCTCTGGACAATGCTGAAATCTAATTTCTTTTCCTATGCCATCTTCTTTTGGGCACAACTTCTAGAGACAAGGTCCTCTTTAAAGCCTTAGTGGCTATAAAAAATGTAATGTTATTAGCCGTGCTCCCCAAAATGATTTTAGAAGGGCAGTACTTTGCAGCTCCATATTTGTAAAAGACATTTTCTATATTTATATTTTATATGTTTTTTTATCATATTACCCAGATTGTTCCTGCAAAAAAACTTTTACTTTATTTTATATGTACAGCAAGATATTTTTAATTTTGTAGAAGTTGTTAAAGCAAACCTTTGCATGCTGACATGAAATAATTTTCCACTCATTAGTCACATAGTTACATAGTTTGTCTGGTTGAATCTCCTTTAGATCTCCCATCAGCAATATAGTACAAGGGCCTGCCTGATTTGATTGAAATCGAATAGATTTGAATGGATTGGGCCATAGTTCTGTTAAATCTAAAGGGAACTGCACAGAGATTGCATAGTGTATGGCCATCTTTATACAAGTATATAAAAGGGCCTGGTATAGATTGGGCGGGAAACCCCACATCGGTTGTTAAGGATGTGGTGTCAGTCCACTCCTTAACAACTATGTTGTTTACTGGTTGTTCCAGATGCCAGCAGGCGCCCGGTCCTTAACAACCAGCTATTTACAGTGTTTGTTAATGATGCATGTCTACTGCCAGTGATAAATTACCGCAGGCTTTCATTACTAAAATACCCCAAAAAAACACTGTGTGGTATCTTACCTCATAGTCAGTTACGGTAAGATACCGATTTGGAAATTGAGCCCAGAGAGAGAGACACACACAGGCAGAGAGACAAACAGAGAGAGTGTCAGTTTTATACTAAGCACCATCAGATCTATTAAAGAGAAAATTCACCCCTGTCATAAAAACAAACAAAAAAGCCAATTTTAAAAAGGTTTAGTAATGGAAACCTACAAACAGGTACTTATAGATAATTGCATTTTTTTGCATCCTTTTTTTCTTTTCCCCTCTATTCTTTAACAGTGGCAATTTTTAGATTAACCCATCTCCCTTACTTCCTGGAGCTCTGCCTGGAACTCTGTGTGTTTTTTCTTAATTTTCTTCTTTTTTTTTACATTCAGCTGTCTACGGAGATCATCGCTGATGGCTGATGACTCATCGACTGTTAAGGACGTGGCTGCCACCCGCTCCTTAGCATGTACGTTGTTTACTGGTTGTGAAGAATGCCGGTGGCCCGCAGTTCCTTAAATATTGCATGTTGGAACCACTACTTATTTACCACATGCACTTATTTTTTTTCTCCTTTTGTGAATTGACTTCTCTTTTATGAAATATTTTCCAAGCGTTTTTTCCATGTGGTAAATACTGCCTAAAGCAATAGAGAATTTACATTTTCAGGATCGCAAGCGGTATTTGGGAAGACACCTAGATACCGCATGAGATCTGCTTCTGTGTCTTTCTATCTGAATATTACATTTGAAATTGGTGAATAAAAAAAATGTGCATTTACTATTTATTGTTTTATCAGCCAGGAAAGCATTGCACCAGTGACCAGAAAATCTCTGATGCCATGCAGGTCTCCTGCAGACTATCAGTTTAAGCTGTCTGCCCGTACCTCATAGGGGGGATCGGGGGGAGCAGGGTCTAATACAGAACGTGTTACGTTACACCTTAAATACGTTGAACTTATCCTTTAAAGTAGTGGTCTCCAAACTGCGGCCCTTTATCCGACCCTTGGAAAGCTATTCCTCCCTCTGACTTAAACAATGGGGTATTATTCCTCCCACTGATACCAATGATGAGGCACTATTTCTCCCACCGACGCCAATGGTTGGGCACTATTCCTAACCACAGTGGTGCTATGTAATGTTTTTACTTCCCCCGACTGCCAGGCCTAAAGCATTATTTAGGAAGGACAGTAAACTAAACTTGCCCTTTGTTAAGAAAGTTTAGACACCCCTGCTTTGAAGCCTATTTTTGCATAAAAAAAAAATATATATATATATATATATATATATATATATATATATAGTATATATGTTCTTATTGTGAAAATGCAGCCTATCTTTTGAAAACAAAGATTTGGGCCCATTGCCTTAGCATTTGCCCTATTCCCTTTAATAAAACAGCCATGTGCACATATTGTATGGCATACACTGGAATTAGATAGCTGATAAGCAATGTGGAACATTTTATAAATAAGCTGTGATTGAGGGTGACAAGCTGGAGTAGGACTACTTGCCAGTGAGAAAGAATGGAATGAAATAAAAATGCATTTTTTTTTCTTTTAAACTTAAACACACATTTGTCAGATTCATGCTCCAAGTCATGCATGAAAAATCAAACACCAACTGTCAGTTAACAGAACACAAAAAAATTATCTTTTTTTTTTTTCCTTAATTTTATATTCTCATCTTAGTATCCCTCCCACACAAAAGCAAAAAAAATAAAAATCTTATGAGGCTCATAAAATCACAGCTGCCTACAAGCCCCTGAATATCTCTTCAAGTCGAGCTCTGCCTAATACCTCATCCGCTACTATTTACATAATTTATATAGCTGCTCCGAACGCACAGGCTTGCCACAGCTGAGAGTGGTTCCCGTTGGGGAGAAGAAAAATATGCTTTTAGATAGAAATGTGTCAGACTATCTAAAGCAAACTCTCTTAGCTTGGGGACACTAGGTTTAAAAGGTAATTTGTTACCCTTTGATAGAAAATAACGCTAGACTTTTTTTTTTTTTCTGTCACACTGCATGTTCTAACAGGATATTCTAAGAAGTAATGGAAAAAGAAAACACATTTTAATAATGTTAGGCTGTGTGTGCATTTATATAGTTAGAAATTTATCCTTGGCTAGCCATTGGTTATCACTTCTCTCTAGGAAAGTCTGTGACATTCTGTACAAGAAATAGTCAACTGCAGCAGAGCAAAGCACTTTCACATTTGTACCTAGGACCGTGGAACTGTGAACCACTGAAAAATATATGCTTCACACCATGCCCATAATGAACCTGGCAATAAAATAGTTATATACTGAGTGCCTATCAATGATAGCTCCAATTTGGAGTTCTCTTCTAGATGTGCAGATTTGGAGAAAAGCACACTGTAAAAAATTATTTTGACGTTTGGAAATCTTGTCCCCATGTCTGTGTTTGTTCTGTTTTCTATGTGGACAATGTGTAGCCTTTCTTAATATTTTTACCCTGAAAGTACACTTCAAATAATTTTTTTAGGTCTGGGAGGATCCCCTACTAAAAATTTGAATATCGCATTAGAGTCATCAGTAAGTTGAAGAATATATATATATATATATATATATATATATATATATATATATATATATATACATAAAGAACACAAATAGCAAGCAATTGGACTGCAAGTTTGAAATGACTTGCTAAGGCAGCTATTGTTAGACTTGCCAGGCTTCACAAGTTTGTTGCACAATTGCAGCAAGTCCACATTGCATGACTCTAGATCAACTTTCTTTGCAAATATTTCTCTACAAGTTGTGGTTCAGTTATGTTGTGCAATAGTGATCCCACCACAGGGGTCACTGTGACTGAATTTTCATGCTGTAGACTTGCAGAGCTCCTGCTGTAGACTCACCACTGCAACTTTGTTCTTGCTAGAGTAGGGGTCCTCAAACTATGGCCCTCCAGTTGTTCAGGAACTACAATTCCCATTATGCCCTGTGAATGTAAGAGTTTTACAATGCCTCATGGGACTTGTAGTTCCGCAACAGCTGGTGGGCCGTAGTTTGAAGATCCCTGTGCTAGAGACTCGCTGTGCAAATTTGCTACAAATTGGAAAATTGTCAACTAAAACTTGTGCTTCAAGTGCTCAGCAAGTGAACAACTCGCCAGTGAAAATGAGCAGCAAGTGGGGTACACACTATAAGAAAATCAGGCGAAAATTCATCCGATTTTTCTTGATGTTTCCCAGCAAATCTGAACCGATGAAAGAAAATTTGTACAAAAATTCTTCCGAATATTCTTGTAGGACAAAGGCTTTTTTTGTTGTTTATTGTTTCTGATCATGCAAAGAAAATCGTACGAAAACGGTACACATTAAATTAAAATCATTCGTTCTGTTGCCATCCGAGATTTTTTTTGTCCCTTTGAGAATTTTCATACAAAAGTTTCGAAAATAGTTTCTTTGGACGAAAATGTTTCCCTGAATTTCTTACAGTGTGTACGAGTCTTTATACGACAAAACTAATTTAAGTAATAAATGTACAATTAAATGAATACTATAAACAGAAATTAAATGTAGATAGTGGAAAATGCGGTTTTCCCACTTATGTTGGTGGTCAGTGGAAACTTTGCATAGGTGGTGATTGTAGGTGGGAAATCAATTTGCCAGAGCTCAAGAAACACCTAGCAATCTTATAAGAGAACCTGGTTGAGAAAGGCTGGGCAAGAAAAAAAGCGAGAAGCAGTCATGGAACTGGAGAAGCTACCTCCTACTTGTTTCAGGAACTCTTTCTGCTAAACACTTGTTAAGTGATGCTTCTGCAAAGTATAAATTACTCTCTGGTTGTCTGGCAGATTCTTTTTCTTTGTGGGCTCATAACGTGTGTTTTCTGCAGTGGAGTAAAGTGCTGTAGCCCTACTGCTGCATATGTACATTATTTTTCTTTTGTCTATCACATCACCAGGAGCAATTTGAGAAAGCAGTAGCACTACAACCTTGTTAATTGCACATCTATTCAGAAATTACTTAGAGATATCAGATGTTTGAAAAATAGATTGTATTTGTATAATGAAAAATAGTTCTTCTGAAATTGTAAAATTGCACTTAATGTGCTTCTAATTAAAAATACATTATTGTGCTCACCTACTAGTTGTATAAAACTTTCCTAATAAAATTAGATGTTTCCTTCTTTCTTCATCTTGCTGAATTCAGAGATTTGAGCAACTTATTGTAATAACACACTGGGCCAGATTCAGAAAGGCCGCGCGCAAAGTTGTATTCAGAAAGCACTTGCGTGTAAAGTTCCAGCGGCGTAGCGTAAACTGGGCGGCCTAATTCAAATTCGGCGGGTAGGGGGCGTCTCCTATTTAAATTAGGCGCGTCCACGCGCCGAACGTACTGCGCATGCGTCGACCATTGTAAAATCCCAGTGCGCATGCTCCAAATTATGACGGTGTTTTCGACGTGAACGTAATCTACGTAAATCCCTATTCATGGACGAGTTACGCAAACGACGTAAACATTTTCAAATTTCCCGCGGTCACGACGTCCATACTTAACATGGCGTAAGTGACTGCGTCGGGCCGGCATACGTTTGTGAATTGGCGTATCTCGCTGATTTACATATTCTCGGCGTAAATAAGCGGGAACACCCCCGGCGGCCATTTTAAAAACACATTAAAGATCCGACGGCGTAATACAATTACGCCTGTCGGATCTTCAATGCAAACCAGCGTATCTTGTTTTCTGAATACAGAAAACAAGATAAGCCGGCGCAAAATGTGAGTTGTGCCCGCGTATCACTGATACGCTGGCATAACTCTTTCTGAATCTGGCCCACTGAATTCAGGTTAGGCCTCACTGTTAAATTTTACCAAGCTAGGCCATTTTAGGACTAGAATGGACCTTTAGAAAACCCACAGGGAAACAAAGATCCTGAGAACCATCAAATAATTTATAATAATTTATAAATAAGTAAACGGCGTAAAGTGACTGCGTCGGGCCGGCATACGTTTGTGAATTGGCGTATCTCGCTGATTTACATATTCTCGGCGTAAATAAGCGGGAACACCCCCGGCGGCCATTTTAAAAACACATTAAAGATCCGACGGCGTAATACAATTACGCCTGTCGGGTCTTCAATGCAAACCAGCGTATCTTGTTTTCTGAATACAGAAAACAAGATAAGCCGGCGCAAAATGTGAGTTGTGCCCGCGTATCACTGATACGCTGGCATAACTCTTTCTGAATCTGGCCCACTGAATTCAGGTTAGGCTTCACTGTTAAATTTTACCAAGCTCGGCCATTTTAGGACTAGAATGGACCTAGAAAACCCACAGGGAAACAAAGATCCTGAGAACCATCAAATAATTTCCATGTATTGATACAGACTGGATGCACTAAGTACCGAGTGTTTTACCTGTATACTGGCTAGCCTAAGCAGGTATATAATATAATAGAATAAATAGCATTATACGGGTGCATCACTGCTCTGCCCCTATTATGGTAAAACAGTGCAGAGCCTTGGAAATATTATTGGATGAGTTTTATCAAGAATAGTTATGACTTAATCTGGGTGGGATGGAGCCGATCAGATTTAGGGCATACCATTTTTCTGCAAAATGTGTAATAGCTTGGTGATGGTCAAGACAATAAGTACTTTACAACATTCTACAATAGTTTATGCCCTTAAAAGGGCAGACACAGTCATGGTCACTCATTTTTAAAGCCATAAATTAGGCAGTTGCCTTCCAGTTTCGTTAGTATGGTCAATTTTTTTGAGTCAGCTAATTTCTTTATGAACATACTAGGAAAGGCCACCCTACAATGGAAAAGAACCACTGGGCATGTTGGAACCTAAAGCTCACTAGCCATTTGTCCATATTTGTCTTAACTGGCTTTGGAAGGAATTAGCGTTTTTTGCAGACAACTGTAACTAACGTCATGCGCTCATTAACCCAGTTTATCAGAATTACGGAGACAAGCCTGTTTACCAATGGCAGGATGCAAGATGCATCGCCACTGCCACCCAGGACTGCCAGGCCAACTAAAGTAAGAAGTGCTTTGCACTGCAGATAATACAAGCTGATAACAGGTGGGAAGAGTCCTGTGCGTTCTTGTTATACACTATAATTAGACTGATTATAATAATTAGCACTGACTCTAATTTCCATCTAGTTTTATATTCTGCCTTTAAAAGCATCCGAATATTCTGCATTTTTTTTTTCTTCTTTTAATTGGGTTTCAAAATAGTGTTTTTCTAGGGGAAAAAAAGCCACTTTGCAGAAAATGAGCATTTATCAATTCTGATTCAAGCTTGACGTGTCCATTAAACACAGCTGCCTAATTGAAGAACAGAAAAATGTGGGTCTATGTGGAACCTTTCACCTCTTACTGTAAAGTCAAATGCAATACAATTTACATGCAATTAATATCTAGAGTATCGCAAACCATTTAGTTGCCAGAGGGTTTGCCTTTTGTCTAAATGTCCTCTTTCATTGGTGATGGGCGTGGCTAGAAGCTTAAATAACTGCTTAATGCTAAATAAGAGCATTTCATTATAGCGAAATAGTTGTGCCAATGCACCCAGGTCTTTCGTACTTACAGAGGGATGCAGAAAAAAAATAATAAAGCATTTATTCAGTGTTCAGCTTTATTCAAAGCTCTTTGTATTTTGGTATCTTCGAAAAAATTCCCAAACACTGGTAAAACTGGCACAGAAAACAAACTGATTTTATTAGGAAAGGTTTACTGCATACATTTACAAGTACATTTTGAAGCCACACCATTGTGGTAAATAGTGTTGCTCACGAATATTCGCATTGCGAATATTCGCTACGAATATTGCATATTCGAGTATTCGCGAATATCTCGAATATCGCGGCGAATATTCGCTATTTCGAATATTCGTATTTTTCAAATTTCGCAATAAATTTCGCAAAAAATTCGCAATCAATTTCGCATTCGCGAATTTCGCAGTGGCGAAATTTCGCAATAGCGAAATTTCGCAATTTTTTTTTTTTTTTTTTTATAAAATATCACGAATATTCAATATTTACAAATATTCGCGACCGCATATGTGAAATTTCGCTTTTTTTTTTTTATAAAATATACCGAATATTCGTAAATATCGAATATTCGTGATATTTTATATATAAAAAAAAAAAAAAAAAAATCGCGAAATTTCACATTAGCGAAAATTCGCATTAGCGAAAATTCGCATTGGCGAAAATTCGCATTTTTTTTTTTTTTTTTTTTTTAAATATCACGAATATTCGATATTAACGAATATTCGCGAATATTCGATATTAACGAATATTCGCGAATATTCTTCGAAATATTCGCGAATATTCGCGAAATCGAATATGGCGTATTCCGCTCATCACTAGTGGTAAATCACCTCTGCAAAATGTGAGGCACCAAAAATGAGACATAATAATGAATACATCAAGTTTAGGTTTACATTGCAGGTAGCGCCATTCCAGAAATGCACTAAACATTCATACTGATACAAGACAGCTAAAGACCCCAGTGTATCTGCTTCAACAACAGTGGCAGCTCTTCAAATCTGTATATTACAGATTCATTTTAAAAGTATAAACGTAAAGAGTAAGTGAAAAACACAAAGGGCCAGATTCTAGCGCACCTCCTTTACGTTAGACTGCCGCAATGTAGCGGCGCAATCACCGTATTCTCGATTGTTTTGCGCAGAAATTATCGCTTGTGCAACGTAATTTCAGAGGCGTAAGGCGGAGTAATTCAAATTGGGAAGGACGTGGACGTGTTACATTGAAATGAGCCGTGACCCCATGCAAATTAAGGGCCGGCCGGATCGCGCATGCGCACATGAAGCAGCCCATGGTCAGCACCTCTGTGCGCATGCTCACAACTCGGGAACGTCGCAATCAGTGAAATTGGAAGTGGACCCAAGCAACTTTGTGAACTACGCAGACAGCATAAATAGACAGACACAAACGCACTTCCTTTGCAAAAGTACATCCCTTTGTATCCCTTCCTATACAGCAAGGTGTTTTTGTTCTGTTGTTTGTTGCGTTCTGACTTGTCTTTGTTATATTTGTGGACTGTTTGATCTAGTGTTTTGTAGAAGATATTTGAAAGTGTTTTTTGGTGACTGCTTTTGAGACTTTTTGGTTGATAGATTTTTGTTTGTTTGTTTTGTTGCTTGATTTTTCCTGCTTGTTTTTGTGAGTGAATTTTGCTGATTGTTTGGGAGAGAGTTTTTGTATGAGTATGACTGAGAGGAAGTTACATTTTACTTTGGGGGAGAAACAAATAATTGCCCGGGCCATTACCCAATATGGGCGTTTCCTCCACGGCCCGGAGAGTGCCAACACCACCCCGGCCAGGAGGCGTGAGATCTTGCAGCACATTACTGACCAGGTGAATTCAGCGGGGGGGGAGACCCGGACACGCGAGGGGATTGAAAAGAAAATCAATGACCTCCGGCGTCTGGTCAGAAAGAAGCTGGCCAAAATGGCAGCCCATGACAGGGGCACAGGAGGGGGCCCACCATGCCCTGTTAGACTGACAGCGGAGGAGCGTGCGGTGGCCCACACCTTTCATAGACAACAGGTGGAGGGCCTGCCTGGCTATGACTCCAGTCATGAAGGCGTGATGCCAGGTAAGGTTTTTTTGTAGCATGTGGGGGGGGGTGAAAGGGAATATGTGGCAAGTGTGTGGATCCTCCAACCTGTGAATGTTTTATGTCATCCACAGATGTGCAGGAGGGTGCTGGGCCATCTGGGCTGACCGCACCATCCCAGGGACAACAGCCTGATGAGGACCCCCAGACAATGCCGGAGTCCTCGGAGGAGGTTGAGGAGGAGGAGTTTGAGGAGGAGGAGGATGTCATGTCAGCCAGTGGATTGCTGTTTTTGGAGGAGTCTTCCTCTCTGGCTGGCAGCATCCAGCCCTCCATAAGAGCTAGGCCCTCCCACTCCTCCCCCAACAGGGCTCCTTTCCCAAGTGCCTCCCCTTCTCCCCGGCCACAAGCCTCAGCTGGAGGCAGGAAGTCGTCCCAGAAGACCAGGGGGGTGGCCGAGGTTCTGCCCGCCAATCTGAGAAGGGACCAGGCCCTTCAGACCCGCCATCTGGGACAGGTCAGCCAGACTTTGGGGCGGATGGAGGAGAGCTTGTCCTCCATAAAGGATACGCTTGGGGACCTGGACTGCCACTCCCGGGCTCTTACAAACTGCCTAAACGTACTGCAGACTACAACAGCAGACGTTGGGCAGGATGTGAGGGCCCTCACCCAGGCTATCCAGGCCAACACGGGAACACTAGGTGCTGGCCTGAACAGAATTTCCGTGGCCTTGGAGGGCAGGCCGCCAGGTGGGCAGAGACCAGGGGCTGCTCCTCCTTCCCCGGATTACCCCCCCCCCATGAGTCTCCCCTGAGGTGCCGTGGCCGTGGGCGCCCCAGGCGTGGCTCACGCCAGCGGCATTAATTTGTTTTCCCCCTTTTTTTTTTCGTTTTTTTTTTTCCTGGAATTTTTTTTGCTGGACATTTTTTTTGTGTTGTGAATGTTTTTGGAATGTGGGGGTGATATTCCTGCCGGAAAAGGGATGTCACCCTCAGTTTTGGTAGAGTAGGGTTCCCCAGGACCAGGGGGAAGTGATCCCCAGGTCCGTGTGAATGGTGTATGAATGTACAGTGACATAATTGTGGGCTTGTGCTAATCCAATTTGATGAGGATGTGATATGTCTGTGCTAAGGACCAGAGTGGTGTGCATGCATGCATTCTCATTGTGCCATGATTAATGTGTGTGTTTAGCGTGCAAAGATGCCTAATGTGAGCTGTCTCCTGGCTGCTCTTCCCTCAGAAGACGGGGTAGCTTCGGTTAGGGGGGGATTGTCTGGTTCAGGGGTCAGGTGATCACTTATGCCAATCTGCAGGCCCTTTCTCACTGCGAAGTTGTGCAGCAGGCAACATGCACCGATCATCTGGCACACAAAGTTTGGGGAATACAACAGGGTCCCCCCAGACTTATCCAGGCATCGGAAACGTGACTTCAGGAGGCCAAAGGTGCGCTCCACCACTGCACGTGTTTGGGCGTGGGCTTCATTGTATCTTTCCTCTCCTGGGGTTTGGGGGTTCTGGATAGGAGTCATGAGATGGGGTCCCAGTGCATATGCAGAGTCACCTGTAAGGGAAAAGACAGGAGGATGTTAGTCATGCATGTGCCCCTTGTGATGTGTGCATCATGGGGGGGGGACAGTCATGCCTGCCACCCATGTCACTCACCAACCAGCCAGGTATCCGCATACACGTTCTGTTCGAATTCCATTCGGATGGGGCTCTGATTGTAGATGTAGCTTTCATGGCTGGATCCGGGGTGTTTGGCACGGACGTGTCATATGAGGCCTTGGGCATCGACTATCACCTGTACGTTGATGGAATGCCAATGCTTCCGATTGCGGTATATGTGCTCTGTCTCATGGGGGGGCTGGAGTGCCACATGTGTGCAATCAATGGCCCCCACGGTGCGTGGGAATCTGGCAATTCTGTAGAAATCTGTCATTGCCTTCAGCCGCAGCTCCTCGGTGGTGGGTTTGATGATTTGGTTGGCCATGCGTCTGAGGATTGCAGGGACAACCTGGTGCACACATCTGCTCACGGAGGATTGTGACATCCCAGCCACCACTTCACTTGTTCTTTGAAAAGAGCCACTGGCAAGGAAATGGAGTGTTGCCATGACCTTGACCAGTGGCTGCACTGCATGTGAGCGGTGTGTTGGGCTGGTGATGTCCTCCTGCAAGGTTGTGGTTAATTCCAGGATGGCATGAGGGGTGAATCTGAAGATGCGATACACCTCAGAATCTATGCGGGTGCGGTATATCCTCTCCCGTGCCCTCCTCCGTGCCCTCCTCCTTCTTTGCTCCTCTAAAGTCAGTAGTATAGCTATGAGCAAGGATGTCCCTGGCATGTTGGCATACAGATTGTTGTGCAACACGTGTGACTGCTCTGCTCCTCACTAACAGTGTTGCTTTCTCTGACATGTAGACGGATTGTCTAATTTTATACCACCTTTTATATGGGCTAATTTTAGACAGGCCGTGCAGCTGTTGCGCACAGCGCGTAGCCTGCGCTGCAACAACGTTCTTTTGTGGATCCCGGTAACTCCCTCATTAGCATATTTGAATAGCAAATCAATGGTGTGTCTAGCGCAGTTTTGCGCGGACGGATGCGCCTGTCTATCGAAATTACGCCGGACAAAAAAAAGTTGATTTCTTGCGTATCTCGTTTTGGGGATGCGGCGCATCTAAATGCATGCGCAAATTTAGACTTACACCGCGCATCTCCTGTAACGCCAGCATAACTGCTCTGTGAATCTGGCCCAAAGTTTTTGCCTAGACTCATTCTAGCTAGCCAGCACTGAAAACGAGCTATAAAATGTTTGAAGCAAGTAGATGCCTTGAACAAGCCTCGAATTCTGGTTTGTAGTCACTGTCCCTGACTTTGACTGTATCTCATTTGGAACAAAGTACCTCAGTTCCCTTTTCCTTTTTATTTGTCCCTCATTTTGGTCTAATTTGGTCATTACTTATCTATCAAAAAGTGTTTAACGGGACTAAACCTTTCATCCAACTTTAAATTGTTCCATTTGTAAATTCCAAAGATCAATATAAAGGAATAGTAGTGGTAAATAGCACGTGTGGGTTTAACCAATATTTTTTTTGTACGATTCTCCTTTAGACCCCTTTCGCACTGGAGCCAGTTTTCAGGCATTTTAGCGCTAAAAATAGCTCCTGTAAAGCGCCCGAAAACTGCCTCCCATGCTGCGCGAATGTGAAAGCCTGAGTGCTTTCACACTGGGGCTTGCGGGACGTTAGAAAAAGTCCTGCAAGCAGCATCTTTGGGAACATACATTGGAATTAATGGGCAGTGCTTCCGAAGCACCTGAAAAGTGCTTTGGAAGCACCGCAACATAGTCGTTTTTAACCCCTTCTTCTGGCACTAGTGGGGGGTTAAAAGCGCCCCACTAGAGGCCACAAACGCAGCTTAAACAGCGCTAAAGTGCCGCTTAAAACGAGCAGCACTAATGTGGCCATGGGCCCCAATGTGAAAGTAGCCTTAAGGAGGACGTGACAGAGGGTTTGTCCTATGCCTCATTTCCAGCTCAGAAAGTTTGGAGGTATGGAATACCATCAGGATAAGGAATCACACTTTCTACAAGTCCTTTAGTGTGGTAGTATGGATGTATACAACACAAATATCAGTTTTTAACAACTTGATGTCCCAAACCTGTATACTAGTATGGACCTGAGCTATTGATGCATTTTACCTCTAGGCCTATTGATCTCGCCATCTGTTTGTCATTACAATTAGTCAGTGAAGTATTTTTTTTGCCAGTATTGTCCTAAGAAAAACAATCTTTAAGTATATGTATATTCTAACATTAAAATATAAAATTGTTGTTTTTTAGTTTGAGCAGAGTTCTTTTTTTATTTTTTTATTTACTTGGACGTTTCTAGAACTGATATTTACAGTGCAAGACTTTTATGTGCCCATAAACACAAATTAAATCACAATGTAACAATACTTTTAAACTGTATTTATGAATGACACTTGCAAAATGTTTTCAGGCTTCATTCGCACTGGAGTCACGGTTATGACTCCTGAGACACAAAGCAGGATCTGATTATACGGGTTATACTATTAGAGTAGGCAAAGATGGGGTAGAAGCATATTTTTAGATTAAGTTTATTTGGGCATACTTTGTAAAATGGAATACCATTTTTTTAATGTACTGATTTGGAGCTTTAAAAATTAAAAATGCAACCTCATTGTAATACTCATCTTAACCCCAGTGCTTTGCCTCACAAATGTACTGCTCTGAGGTCCAGCATCAGTTGTCTTCTAGGTTGAATGAAGGTCAGTATCATTAAACCTAGTTACAGAGGCTGTCATAGACACATCCCATAGAGTGGAGTTCAGATTTAATCTGAATAATTTGATCTTTTGTTCTAACTAGATTGATTGTTTTTTTGTTTTTTTTGAAGTTCATAGAATTGTTCCAATCACATGCACCTAACTAGATGCAATTGACTGTCTGTCATAAGCTTTTCTGGTAACATAGCACACAACTGAGTTCACCTTTGTACCTGTTATGCATGGGAGAAAATCATTTTTTTTTGTAACCCATACACCTCCCTCCTAACCTGAGAGTGTTCCATTTGCAGATATGGGTTTGAAACCAAGAGATCTCCAGCAACCCTCAAACTTCCCACACTGCAAAGCTCTATAGGTCACAATAGTAGAACACTGGATTGTGGTATTAGAGCAACACTCAATCTCTCACTTTTCGGCTCCATTTGCATACAGAGTACTGGTGGTAGTACGATTAGTTGTGTTGGACTAAAAGTATGTGCTGACATAACTTTTGGTTTAGATTGAGGTCTCCAACGCCTTGGTTCACACCTACACATTCGATGTGGACCCGCGTTTGCATGGGCACGGCAACCCATGTAGGAAAAAAGTCACTGCACCATTGTAAAACTGCAACTACACTTTTACACCATGCGATTTCCAGCACCCTCAAATGCACTGCATTTTTAAATGAATGGCAGTCCCGCACATCTGTAAAAGGGCAGCATGTTTTGTCTGTGGGTGCGAGAACAGGTGCATTTCCCGCAACCACCTGCATAAGTGTAAATCTAGCCTAGAGCTCACTTATGTAGCAGTAACAGTACACTGGATGGGGTGAACAGGCTTTTTGGGCTCCCATCTCCAACGCCATCAGGCTTGGGGCTTTGTGAGGACAGAGACTAAAGCACAAGGGGTGGCGGGAACTAGGCAGTTTTAGCTTCACATACCATGGGAAGATCCACGGCATTTAAAGGGGGTGCACTCTCACTTGGGCTCCAGCTTGCTTCCTTAGGCGTGATTGCCATTCTTTACCAACATTTAGCCCAGATGTTTAAGATGATCTTCAAATGTCTCATAACAGATGATGATATAATTGAGGTAAACTAACACAGTCTTAGAAGTCAAAGACATCTCTCCATTAGGAGCTGGTAGGCGCTGGGGGCATTACTGAGGCCAAAGTGCATGAATTAAATTCAAATAATCCTAAATAGACAGACAGTGGGACTTACTAGTAGCAGATGGCCAGATCTAAGGTGGAGAAGAACTTGGCTTCCTCAACCCAAAGAAGGGGGAAGACATCCCGGTGGGTGCATGCTTTCAGCTTACGGTAGTCCACACAGAATTGTAGACTACAAACCTTCATTTACACCAGGATCACAGGACCTTGATTACTCCAGTGGCTACATCCTGACCTAGCTTTGTCAACATGGTTTGCATGACTGACAGGGATGAAGGAGCGAGGGCCTCCTCTTTGAAGTATGCAGGTTCAAATTTCTTTGTCACTGCCACTGTTGTATACAACTCTTTCGTGTTCCTATATAATAGTATCCACCATTGCATTATGGTTGGAGGTGGTGGGTTGCTCCACTTTGTCTTGCAAGGCTCTCCAGACTGGGGAAGCCTTTAGGCCAGCTATAGACTGATCCCTTAGTATATGACCTGAGTCAATGATTTCAGTGCAGCTGTGCACATCCCTCTTTTCCATTTCTCTCCAGAGGTTCTGCATGGATACTGCACAATGGATGAGCCTTTGTCGCAGCTCTGAAAGCGGTATCTTCTCCACAAACTGGCCCTCCAAGTGTGACACAATCGGTCATAGGAAAACTGCAGAGAAAAAAAATGCAGAGAATCGCGAAGGGGAAAAAGAGAACAAGTTCGGGAAAACTGCTATGGTGCATACACATGGCCGGTTTCCCGACCAAAAGCAAACATGGCAGTTTTCCTGTCGAGAAAACCGGTCATTTGTACGAGGCATAAGATGTTTTTTGTATTTCTATTCACATTAGCGGATTGTGACACAAGATAATCCTTAATGTTGTTGAGTCACTGAAACTATAATTCTTTGTATTTTGATTCTAGCACTGTTTACATGTCATTCATATCATCCTATGATGATTGCATAGTACCCTAATTTTCAGATCAGCACAGTAGTTGCTCCCATAAAAAACGAAAATATTATTAAACCCAATATAATTGGGAGAGGGAACTGATTACCCAGTACAAAATGAACAATTCTCTACTGTTCCTTAAATACCAAATGACAAGTGAAGAGCCAGGCACCCCTGGGTTCAGTTCAAGCAGGATTTGGTGAACATGAGTAAAGTTGGGTGCCAAATCTAATCCCCATTGAACTCAATGCAAGCTGAATGTTAAAAATCAGTTCTATTGGATAGCACCCCTACACAATGCCCTGTGTAGAGACTTTTGCTTTTGCTATGAAAGCTAAATTTGCTACAATCTCCAACTCAGGCCAACAAACATAATTGCGTACAATCATGTGTACAATGTATAAGTCTGTGTGAATAATTGTGCTCAAAACGTATAACCTTGCATATAGGCAAATTTAGCTTCCTGTACCAAATAAATGTGATATTGATTGTTTTTACTGCCATTGAAATGCAGCAGTGCTATATATTGCCCAATGTAATTTGCAACTAGCCAAGCATGAACCAGCCAACGTAACTGAAAACTGTTTACTTCACACACACATATCCTTCTTCCAATATACTAGTTCAACTCTATTAAATATCCCTCACATCATAAATGCTCATAAAAGACAATTCATTGATTTGTTTTAAAAATAAATAAACAATATTTCATATCTTGTGCATAATCACAGTAATGTGCAAAGTACCAGACATAGTTAATGTACACATGAAAAAACATCAATCTATAAACTACTATTAAAGTGTAAGAAAACCCCCCTATTGCTTTCAGCCAAGGAAGCTGCCATCTTTGCCTCTGTTTAATCTACAGCTGCCATGATGCTGCACACGTGATCAGTTATGACACCAACCATTGGATGGTTTGGCAGTTTAATTGAGAACACAACCAATGGGAGTGTTACATTTTTTATGGATGGGTTTAATTCTGCTTTAAGTGTTAAATAAAAGTTCATTATCAATGATATAAATTCCATCCATGTTTTTTGTAAAGTGCCCAGTACTCAAATGTCAAAAAGTACTCCAGTGCTAAAAGTGCTTCTCAGACAGTGAGGCCTCTTAGTGGACAGGATTTATCTTAGATAAAAGTGATCAATTGTGGTTTGTTGGTCTCACAATGGAGAGCCGATATTCCAAACAGGTCTGTAACCCCCTCATCCAGATTTACCAGCGGTGTCTCAGCCTCTACTCCACGAACATGCTCCAGCAAGATTTATATCAAGTACAAAAAGGGAGAAGCCTCATTGTGCTATAATGTTAAAAATGTCTCTATTAAAAAGTCAATGCAATTACAAGAATAAAAAGTTACAAGCGGTAAGGAAACTCCACAGCACGGCTACAGTACCATCTAGAGTGCTTCTGCGTGATAATGTCACAGTACTAGCTTCCAATGCGTTTCCCCAAATAAGGCGTCCTCTGGGATTGGAGGCCTCCAATCCCAGAGGGCCCCTAATACAGAGAACCGCAATGTTTTTTAATGTTTTTTAATTTATATTTTCCCATTTGCTACTTTGCACATTATTGTGATTTTATAAGATACGAAAAATTATTTATTGTTTATTTATTTTTTTATCACAGATTTATGAATTGTCTATTATGAGCATTTCTGATTTGAGGGATATTTAAAGAGACAGCCCACTTTTTTATTTTTGTAATAATTTTTTAGTTCCAGTATTCAGGGTTTTTTAAGGTGCAGCAGTCTGATATCTGTTATAACTAAGTGCAAGGTTTTAATTATATATTGGTTTATTCAACTCTATTGCTTTTTTCATCAGATATCCGATGAAGCTGACTTTCATCAGTCTTGCCTACACACCATCAGTTAAAAAAAAACGTGTCAGAACGCGGTGACGTAAAACACAACGACGTGCTAAGAAAAATTAAGTTAAGTTCACTGCTTCCGAGCATGCTTCCGAGCATGCGTCGACTTGATTCTGAGCATGTGTTGATTTTTAACCGATGGATTTCCCCACAGACGATCGTTTTTTTTCTATCGGTTAGTTAACCATCAGATAATTTTAAAACAAGTTCCTAATATTTTAAACTGATAGATAACAAAACGATGGGGCCCACACATGATTAGTTAGTCTGATGAAAATGGTCCATCAGACCGTTTTCATCAGACAAACCGATCATGTGTACGCGGCATTACAGTTTAGTGTGTATTGCTAGAGAGTTTTTTCTTTCTTGAGAGGGTGCATGTGATCATCACAGCACCAATCAACACTGTCCAGACAGAGGGTCAGGGGTCATGGATCCTCATAGGACAGTCGGAGTAGAATGAACCCTCCATCTACAAGCTTTAACCAGACACTGATAGAAGTCATAAGACAGCTATATATTGCTGTTGAGAAAAGGTATTTAGCTGTTTAAATTTATAAAAAATAATTGTATTTCCATGTTCTGTGTACTGTGGGAGACCAGATATAGTGAATGCAGGGTCCTGGTTTTAGTAACACTTTAATATGAGTTTCCTAAAAGTGTTAAACATGCTTTCAAAAAATGTGCTTTCATTTATTAGTGTGCTACAAATGATCTTTATGATAAGGGACACGAAAATGTCAAGGTTTCTGCATTATATACTTTTTTTAGTTAGATTTTTTCGAAGAGTAATCACATGTCTCAAGTTGTTATTGCTGTGTGACCCCACTGGGAAGATTTTACTTTACTTCCTAATAAGATGTAAGAGAAACGGCTGTCACTGGGAAGACAGACTGCATGAATAACCAGATAAAAGGCTTAACCCTTCTCAAATTTTTCAGAAAAAATGTCCCCACTGATTTTTTCTATCACTTCCTGTCCTGAAATTAAGTTAGAAGAAATTCCCACAACAGAGGCATAGACCACCAAAAAAGAATTTTTTTATAAAAAAAAAACACTGACATTTTTTCCCAATTCTGCCCAAAAATGTGTACTTTCAATTTATATTTGTGGTTATTGATGAAACAAAATATAAATCACCCACATTTTACTGCATCCATGGGGATGCTACCAATTTGCCAAAAGTGTACTGATATCTAAAAACACCAACTACAATAATAATAATAATTTATTATTATTATTATCATTGATGATGATAATGATAATATCATACTCTGACCCATTATAATAAAGAAAATATAATTTGTTTTATACAAACATTCCCATTTCGTGCTTTCATTTGAATAACGTTTTAGGCTACATGGGCACACTCCAGTTTTTCATCTTCTGTAGAAATATGCAATTTTAGATATGTTGGTGCAAACCAGCGGTGCGTTGTAAAGACTCTCTAAATTACTGCGCACATGTTCAGCTGAATGCTAATAAAAATATACATGCAGCTTGAAGAAAGCCTATGAAATTGTGATTAGTGTTTATTTTCTTCTCCTTCAGAGGCTTATAGATGCCGAAGCAGGTGAAGGCGAATTGGTTTCAGCTTGATTAGGATGAAAGAATATCTCTATAAGAAGCCTCTTCGTCTGGCTGGGTGTATGTGGATAATTTAGTATAATGTTCCAGGTGTTTGAAGAGCTGACGGTGCATGGCAGATAAGCTTGCATGGTGATGAGCATTCTGGGAAGCAGAAGTGGCAGGTGTGAAAAAAAAGGCAGACAACTGAGCCATTGACCTGTATGTCAGGGAAATTAACTCTTTGCCCCATGATACTTCATGGCACTGCTGCCAGTCTTGACTGTGTGACCAATGATAATGGAATGTTAAAACGGAAAGATCTTCAGTGGAATCTGTCAGTCAAGTGATGTGCTGTAAGCATTCCATTAACAAAGTATTTATTAACTGAAACTGTGTGTGAACTGAAAATGTGACATGTCATCAGTTAAAGATTAGTGATGAACAATTCAGAACTATAGTAGCCATTCACAAAAAGGTCAGGGGTTGGCATTACCAAATTATTATCTCAGTTTAGGATGGGTCCTTAATTGGTTCCAACCAGGCATTATTTATGTGTGGTCTGGACATTATTTCTATGTTTACATAGTTCTCTGAGGTTCTTACGTGAATAACATACACAAAAGTAAAATAGGGCATAAAGATTCAAACTGGTAAATTTGTCAGACTCTTAGTATGGCTTTGATTTATTTCATTCATATATACATATTCATTTATATATATATATGTGTGTATAAATAAATAAAAACATTCATAAAAACAGTCCTATCAGTCAATCCATACCACACACACTTATATTAGTGCCAATTAAAGGAAAAATATGTGTTTTTTTGTTTGTTTTTTACTTTTAGTGTATAGATTATTAAACTGTTTTATATCTCTTTTATTTACTATTATTATCAATTATTGGAACATGCACTAAAACCTGGGATTTAACATGCAATACCATATCAACACACTGTTAATGTCATTGCGATTCATTTTGAGTGGTATCTTAACATGCATATACAGTAAGAAACACACCGGCATTTTTAGCGCACCACAGTACACAGCTGTAAATGTTCTGTGTGTTGTAGTGTGTTGTATTGCCAGAAATAGTGCAAGTATGTTATTTCTTTTTTTAACACAATGTTCTAAAATGCATGCAGTAGCGTGCAAGCATTAATATGCACAAAGGTGTGAATACATCCTTAATACATGACAAAGGATTTCCAGAGAACTGTAGTTTAGCTAAGATGGAAGCACATCGGTGATGGTCTCCCAAACACCTGTGTTTGGCCAACAGCATATAGATGTGAAAAAATCAGATGGGGGGGGGGGGGGGGTGGAGGGTAACCCTGGCAATGGGGGCAGCCCCATTGAAAGCAGCAATTACTTTTGAGTGATTAACACTGGATGCAGTCTGTCAAAAAATGCAGGTGTGAATGTGGCCTAAAAATTAGGGCTGAGGTATCTTAGAAGGAAAGAGTCACTATGATAAGTCATTGTGTAAATATTACCTTGAGCGTAGTAAACAAAATACCTTTTCATTGGAAGGTACAGGCTGTCATATGAGAAAGAGCTTAAAGAGATTGTAAAGTCTTGTTTTTTTTTTTTTTCAATCAAAATAACAAACATGTTATACTTATCTGGTCTATTGCAGTGGATTTGCACATAGCAGCCCAAATCCACCTTTTCTCGTGTCCTTCTTGAGCTCTCCTGGCCCCTCCGTCCTGTTGAGTGCCCACACAGCAAACAGCTTGCTATAGGGGCACCTGAGCCATTCAGACATGGAGCTGCAGCCCAGCCTCTACCCCTCTCTCTCTTGATTGGCTGACAGACTTTAATTGACAGCAGAGGGAGCCAATGGCGCCGCTACTGTGTCAATCAGGAGGGAGAGTCTTGTAGACATTGCTGGACAGAAATGGGGCTCAGGTAAGTTTAAGGGGGGCTGCTGCACATGCGCAGCTCACTGTACAGGGGCAGACAGGCAGGTAAGTAGCATTTCTCCTCTGCATTAATTATCCTGCCTGTTCACCCATTTTCATTTCTCAGCATAAAGTTCTACTTTAAAGTGCAACAAAACAAAAAAATAACATATAGATCCCCTTTAATTTACCAGACACCGGTGAGGCAATTGTCCTTTGCAAAATGCTGCTTTGATAGTTTCTTTAGGCAAGTATCTCATGGCCTTTTAACATTTCACCAGCTGGAGATTTAGAAAAGATAACTTAATGTTAACCTATGAACAACTGCTAAAAATATGCATACAATCGCACGCATTTAAATAGTTTAGATTAGAGTTGCATTTTTCTTAATCTCCCGCTGTATCTGCACAAACAGCCAAATCTCAAGTCTTTATTGTACTGAACTGTAAAGAGCTGAAAGTAACAGAGAATTGATTTGCTTCTATTTAAGTAAGTGCTAACTAAATGTGTTTTTCCTGTTTCTGTAAATACAAAAATACAGTTTGATGGGATTATTTCTGTATAATCACATGGGTACAGATTTAAATGTACACTTTAGTGAAATTTAAAAATTATACCTTATTATGCATAAAAGGAATTTCGGCCAACTTGGTAAATAGTTAACATTTTTTGTCCCGACATTGTCGTCGTGCCCCACTACTCCCTACTCTGTTTTATCTGTAATCTAGTGCTCCTGGAACATACATGCTAGCAGGGGTGGACTGACAACTCATGGGGCCCCTGTGCAGTGCCCGAGCGCCCGAATGGTCAGTCTGCCCCTGCAGGCTAGTAATGCTAGAACACCTACCAAGTTACCCACATAGAAAGCCTGATATAAACAAAGTCCAGAACTAAGTAGTTCTCACAGTTACCAATCAGAGCAAAGCCTGTGTTAGCCTGTGTCCAGTAGTGGTACTAAACTCACATTTTCTAAATAAAATAAATGCAATGGGCCAGATTCTCAAAAGTGTTACGGCGGCGTATCTCCAGATATGCCGCCGTAATTTCAAATCTGCGCCGGCGTATATTTACGCCGATTCTCAAAGGCAGATACGTAAAAAAAATAGGCTTCCTCCTCCGACGTAACTTGCCTACGCCGGTGTATAATTGTGTGTAATTATACGCTGGCTGCTAGGGGTGCTTCCGTCGATTAGCCGCATCAAATATGCAAATGAGCTAGATACACCGATTCCCGAAAGTAATTGTGCCCGGTCGTCGT
Source organism: Rana kukunoris (assembly GCA_029574335.1). NCBI lineage: Eukaryota > Metazoa > Chordata > Amphibia > Anura > Ranidae > Rana > Rana kukunoris. Next base: position 247,867,060 of record CM056049.1, read on the forward strand.
ATTTTGAGTCGTTTGCGTAAGCGTAAAGTTACCCCTGCTATATGAGGGGTAACTTTGCGTAGGTGAGGCGTACGCAATGTTAAGTATGGACGTTTGCGTAAATTGTTCCGCATGCGCAGTTAAAAAAAAAAGTCAAAAACGTGGGGTCACGATTCTTTTACATAAAACACACCCACCTCATCCACATTTGAATTACCCGGGCTTACGCCGGGCCATTTACGCTACGCCGCCGTAACTTAGGACGTAAGTGCTTTGAGAATACGGCACTTGTGTCCAGAGTTGCGGCGGTGTAGCGTAAATAGGATACGCTACGCCCCGCTCGTACTTACGGCGCTGTACAAGAATCTAGCCCAATATGTTTAAATATAGCTAGAATGTACATTCTCTTTTGTTTCATCTCCCAAATGCAAGCGGTCTAGTGTGTTTATGATCATTCTCCATGCTCCCCTTGTGTGAACATAGCCATCCTTTGCTGCTCACCCAAGATGGTCTACACATTTACTTCCAGAAGCTCTAGCTCTATAGGTATTTTAGTACACACAGATCAATGTATGTGACCAGAAACAACAGCACTGCTTGCTCTACACTAGTAGCAGTAAAGTATAGGACAGAGGACCAAAAAAGGGAGCTTGAAAACAATGGTAAGAGACTTTTTAACCACTTGACCTCTGGAAGATTTTACCCCTTCATGACACTGTGCTATTTTAAGTGAAGTTAAGTAAATTGCTCGGTCATGCAACAATGTACACAAATAAACATATATATATATATTTGTTTCAAACAAATAAAACTTACTTTGGTGGTATTTGATCACCACTGGGCTTTTTTTTTTTATAAATGAAAAAGACTGAACATTTTGAAAGCAAAACAATAATTTCTACTTTCTGTTATAAAACATATCTAATAAAACCAAATGCAGCACTACCCCCGAAGGAGCTGCTGGTTTGTTTTGGGTGGCAAGTTACCTCTATTCCTTTGCCGTCCAGGGTACTTGATGAGAGATAAAAAAAAAGTTCAATGTCCACACGTTGTGCTTCTTTTTCTGTTTTATTTACCAAACGTAGTAAAAGAAGGGTAGTAGGTTCTGGTGTATAACTTTTGATCAGAAGCACTCCTGCTCCCAGTCATGTAGCCTTCGTCGCCACTCTAGCCAGAATGGGTATTGTGCACCTGGATAGGCCTCTCACTAACCTAGCAGCCAGTATGTCACATGGAACTTGGTTAAGTCTCTGCCACAGACTTTCCCAAAGGTGGAGATATATTCAGTCCAGAATGCTCTCAGCATAGGATTAAGCACCCGGATCTCTTCTTGAAATTAGTTCTTGTGAACTCAGAACTGACAGGCAACCTTCACTTGGCCTCTCAGTATTAGTGCGTCCTTCAATGAAGTTCAAGGCCTCTCCTGAGCATACCAGCCTTCTGCTCGGTGCTCTCCAGAATAGATGCTTCATTAAGTGGCTTCCTCCCTCTAGGACGGACAGCACAGGACCACTCCGCAAGCGTAGACCCAGCCTGACTACCGGGCCTACTTGGTAGATCACAGCTCCGGACCAACTTGAACACGCACCCCGGCCAGGAGGGCCACTCATGGGGTGGTGGGACGACTGACCAGGAACAGACCACGATGACCCAGAACTAATAACGTCTGTTCCTTAAGTACTCTCCCTCAGCATGCACAGCAAGGCAATCAACTCCCACTGATTGGAAGAACACCCAATACACCCTGACTTGACTGCTGCCACCCTTGGCCTGGGGTGGTACCAACACCCCAGAAAACAATAGTGGTCACTCACAGTACAGACACAGCTGAAACAGAGGCCCACATTTGGTAAAACAATACAGGCAGAGATAGTTAAATCTCTGACTACCCTCTAAATTTAAGGCAGCGCCAGCTATGGAAGTAGCCGGCCGCTACACACTCCCCCCACTAAAGTAGACACTGTCACCAGTGTCAGAACTATGATGTCTCAAGCCTGAGCGCCCACCTGAATCCACTGAACAATACAGTGACAGTAGTGAGGAAAAGAGAGAAAATAAAACATAACAAATGTCATCACATCACAGTATTTGTACAATCCACATTAATATTCCTATTTATCTAGTCTGCCCCATTCCTTGACAGTCTTGATAGAAGATCAACTGGACCTAAAAAAACAAAGAGAAAACACACAATCTCAAATTATCTACATTCCCTAAGGAAGAGTGAAGCTGCTCCTTCCTCCCCAATGAGCATTCATTGTGCTAGGCAAGTTAGTCCCTATAAAAATGCACTGATTACTGTGAAAATGACACTGTCAGTGAAAGGGCTTGACCACTAGGTGGCGCTGTAGGGGGTTAAGCATTCCCTAGGGAGTGATTCTTACTGTTAGGGGGCATGGCTACACATGACACATCACTGATGGCCGTTCCCGATCACGGGGAACAGCCATCAGTGACAGTGTCACTAAGCAGACTAGGGGAATACCTTGTTTACAAAGGCATCCCCCTGTTCTGCCTTTGCCGACTTCAATCGCGGCCTGCCCAGGAACATCGAGTTCCCGGGACCCGCAAACACGCTCATAAGGCGCGCATCGCGCCCGCCTGCAGGGCGGCAAATTTAAAGGGACGTACCTGTACGTCAATCTGCCTGCCCGTGCCATTCTGTAGACGTACATCTCCGTGCGGCGGTCGGCAAGCGGCTAAAATGCCAGGACATTACAAGAACAAATACCCACTAAATTTCCCCTTTTTGGAAAGTAGACAGGTATAGGGAGTTTTTTAAAGCTGTATTTTTTTGTCCCAATTTTTTGGAAAATTAAGAAATTAAATACATTTCTTTTTTTTTTACTTTTTTTTTTGTCACCAGCGCAGTACAGCGTCATCATATGACTGGTGTGGTGGTGATCAGGGATGCTGAATTATTTTTTATTCAATTATTTCTGTTTTAATATTTTTATTTTATTAAGAAGTGGCATGTAACATAGTTAATTGAGAAATCTGGGCTGCCAAATAATATTTAGCCAGGTTAGGGGCTACCAAGCCACTTTGCAACATTTGGGTATAGAGCGTCAATCTGGGTACTGTGGGGCGTTTATGATTCCATATGAATGGAGATAAAAACATGGGACGTGTATCGGCAGGGTCCAAAAGAAAAAAAAAAGAAATTTGGCAAGATAGTCATCTTGATTGCATGGATCCGGTCTATCCAAGAGAGATAGGGTAATTGCCAAGAATGGAGAAGAGACGTCAAGGAGTGCAGCAGTGGAAAGTAGTTAGCCGAAAACAAGGTGGAATAGGAGGAACTAAGTTTAATCCCCAAGTAATCTATTGAGTGGGGTGCCCAGCGATAGGAAAATTGTGTCTGTTAATGCATGACCAGGTCAGCAGGGAGGGTGATATTCAGCGCCTTTTATACAATTTTGAAAACTTTTTTTTAGTGTCACTTTATATAATTGTCTCTTTACCATGTGACAGCTTTGTCTAATCACAGCCTGTCACAGAATGTAAACAAGCTGTGGTAACTAGCTATTAGCGGATTCTCGTATCCACACACAGATTGTGCGTGAGGAGGAGATTGCAGTAACAGCTAGTTACCACTTACGGTACACACCACTACACACTGGTTGCCCCCAGTAATCAAGAGGACCTGTCACCAGCCCATCAGAGTATCTGAGTACCTGAGTACTTGTAAGAATGCCTCACAGTACCCTGCGTTCTTGTCCTCAGCCCAAAGTACATGAGTGCCTTTCTGAAGACCATCAGGGTATCTGAGTACCTGTCTCCAGCCAAGAGTACCTGAGTACCTGTCACCAGCCAAAAGTACCTGAGTACCTATCTGCAGATCATCAGAATACCTGGGTATCTGTCCCCAGCCCAGAGAACCTGAGTACTTATCTGCAGACCATCAGAGTACCCGAGTACTAGTGTTGCTCACGAATATTCGCATTGCGAATATTCGTTACGAATATTGCATATTCGAGTATTCGCGAATAACTCACGGTGAATATTCGCTATTGCGAATATTCGTATTTTTTCAAATTTATTTTTAAAACAGATCACATCCTAGTGATCTCCATCGACGTCTAAAAGCATTTCTGGTATGATTAGAGACCCTGGGCCGAGTAGCTGAGGCGATCCTTTTATGTTGCCGAATATTCGCAATGCGAATATTCGCAAATACTTTCTCTGCCCTTCTGTGTTTTGTGTATAAAAGAAACAAAAACAAAAAAAAATTAGCTTTAGTTTAGTCATATAAGTTTGTGTAAGTAGAGTTAGGCCTCGTACACACGATCGGACATATCCGATGAAAACGGTCCGCGGACCATTTCCATCGGATATGTCCGATCGGGAGTTTGATCCGATGGCGTGTACACACCATCGGATCAAATTCCCCACCGGCGGACGGCGCGGTGACGTGGCGGTGACGCGGCGGTGACGCGGCGGTGACGTTGACGCCGCCACGTCACCGCCACGTCACCGCACCAGGAAGTTAAACACTTCCGCGCATGCGCCGAATCCATTCGGCGGCGGCGCGGCGGCGGTGGGGGACGACATGTCTGCTGGTAAGTGTACTAACCAGCAGACATGTCGGGCGGACAGATTCCCACCGGATAGATTTCAAAGCATGCTTTGAAATCTGTCGGGTGGAGAAATCTGTCCGCTAGCCCATACACACGAGCGGAGATGTCTGCTGAAACGGTCCATCGGACCGTTTTCAGCGGACATATCCCCTCTTGTGTACGAGGCCTTAGTGTTTAGTGCATATTAGTTTAGTAATCCAGGAAATGATCTCCATTTTCGCATGTTGTTCGCGCGCATGAGCATGTGCGGACTAGAATTTCGCAATCAATTTCGCATTCGCATTAGCGAAATTTCGCAATTTTTTTTTATAAAATATCACGAATATTCGATATTAACGAATATTTCACGAATATTCTTCTATATATTCGTGAAATATTGCGAAATCGAATATGGCGTATTCCGCTCAACACCGCCGAGTACCTGTCTCCAGCCCAGATTACCTAAAGATCCTATCTCCAGTCCATCAGAGTATCCTAGTGGATTTGAGCATGCGTGGATTTTTGACCGATGGACTTCCACACAGACGATCGTTTTTTTCTATGGGTTTTTTATCCATAGGAGAAATTTAAAACATGTTCTATTTTTTTTCCCCGATGGAAAACATACCGATGGGGACCACACATGATCGATTTGTCCAATGAAAACAGTCCATTGGTCTGTTTTCATCGGACAAACTGATCGTGTGTACTGGGCTTTACAGTTCCTATCGCTCTGCCAGGCTATGACTGAGCAGTAAAGGAAAAGCAGCATGCCGTTCATCTAATCTTATCATCACTCTACTCCAGGGGTCAAGTCCTGTGCAAAACAGTGTGGGAACTCCCCCACCAAAAAAAAAAAAAATGATACGCTCATATGCATAATTACTAAACCACATGTTTTGTTTCTTTTTCTTTAAGCAAGTTCTTTCTAAATCCCGCAATGTCTCGTGGGAACAATGACAAAAGCTCCCAGGACACATTGCGGCATTGAGGAAGTGACGGAATACACACACACTGCCTGATGAATCCATATACAGGAAGCGGCCAGTAACATAAAGGATTACTAAGGTTCGCCTGTCCCTGACAGTGACTCAAGCTGGGCATCGCCGCTTAGTGAAGGATTGGCTCGGCTGCTCTTGTCCTGCAAAGGGAACTGAGTTCCTGCTGTGATAAAAGTGCAGGGACTCGAGGCGCATGCGCGAAGCCTAGCGGGACGGACATGCCCAGCTAGAGCTCCGCTCCGTGAAGGAGAATACCCGTTGATATATAATCGAAAACGGCACCGAAAACGAACGGGGACACGAGCAAATACTCAGGAGAGGTGAGGGAACCCGCAGGAACGAAAAATGGTGCTTGGAGGAGCGAGGGGCAAAGGCAAGCTAAACCACAACGGCGGCGCGCAGCATCCCAAGAGCACCGCAAAAAAGGCGCCTGTCACCTCAGAGCACCTCTCCTCAGAAAGGGTCAAAAAAGGCACAGGGAAAACAGCAAAGACAATGACTTCCACCAGGTATCAACACCCGGACAGTGAGGGGAATGACAGCGCAGAAGAACTACAAGCCTCAAACATAGAAGCCATAGCCCCCACAGGTCTCCTGAGGCAATTTGAAAAAATGCTCAACAGAGCACTACAAAACACCTCAGACCAAATAACAGCTAACCTCACTAAGGAAATTAGAGAGCTTGGAAACCGCACACAGGCATTGGAGATAAAGACAGAGGAAATAGAAACGTACACGCAGGAATGTCTGACAGAAATTGACTTTCTTAAGGAGGAAAATCTGGTGCTGCAAAGCAGACTAGAAGATTTTGAGAATAGGGCCAGAAGGTCCAACCTTAGGTTTAGAGGAATCCCAGAATCAGTACTGGACCTGCAAGCTACCATAATGGCGCTATGCCAGGAACTGATCCCTGGCATACCAGTGGAAAGACTGGAAATGGACAGAATCCACAGAGCTTTAACCTCAAGAAAAGCAGATGGCCCTCCTAGGGACATAATTGCAAAATTTCATTTTTACAGAACAAAAGAGCAGGTCCTGGAGGCCGCCAGAGGAATAGAAAGCCTGTCCTTTCAAGGACACAACTATCAGATTTTCGCGGACCTATCGCAACTGACTATAGCCAAAAGAAGGGCAATGAAGCCACTTTTATTAGAGCTACAACACCACAAAATAAAGTACCAGTGGGGCTTCCCCTTCTCCCTGCGCTTTGTTTACCAGGGAACCAAAATTGTGTGTAGAACACCAGAACAACTACACCAAGCATTATTGGACTTCAAAATACTAGTCATGCCTGCCACAACTGACACCACCCGCAGAAGAATGGCTTCTTCTTCCTCTCGCATGGATCCATCCCACCAAGACCAAAACAACGGCACACCAAAACCAAACAAAAGAGGCAGATTCATGGACCAGCCTCAGAGTTCAGAAGATACGATGGACTGAACATATCAAATAGGAACATTCCAACTCTGTGCATCCCCCGTTGCCCACTATTCAGTGATGTCTTTGCTCCCCAACTTGACTCTACCTCCTCCCAGGAGGTCACAACCCCCCTCCAATATTGCTCCCACTTTACCTCATCAATTTAAAGCAGTACCCCCCCCCTCATGCTTCTGAATCTCCTTCTGGACTATTTGGGCTTGCACCCATCCTACCTAGAGCAGCGCAGGATCCTTACGCCCTATCTTTCCCCACATCTGCATCTCCCATTAGAAGCCTCCCCCTGCTCCATTTATTACAACCCGTAGAATTGATGTGAAGCAACCTCGCTTGCACCCCCCAAATTTCCATCTAAGCTCTCATATCTGAGGAACAAAACGCCCTCAGACACCAGTAACTTCACACCCTGTTCTTAACAAGAGGATACACTCAACAATGCTAAGTAGGGCTCCCCGAGGGGCACCTACAAGTTCTTTCCTGTTTCAGTACACGGGTCTCCGATGCACGGAATCCACATGTGCTACCCTAGACCCCCCTCCGGACTCGGCAATAATATGCCGGTTCTGAAGGTGGGCATTTTTTCCCCTGAAGGGAACCTGTTTTCCCCTTCACGGGTCAGTTCTGGACACTTAATTAGCATAAAGTTGTTTAAAAGTTCTATGTATTGTAATGTATTTCATCTCTTTCTCAAGGGCAATCATTTTGAAACCTTCCCCTCTCCTCCTCCCCCTTTGTCTGCGCGAGCTGGGTCGGGACGTCGCGACACGGACGGTCAAGGTAAGATCTTTATGTTGGTTTGGCTGCCATGGCTCCATTGAACTTACTATCGCTTAACGTACAAGGCCTCAACGTTCCGCAGAAACGCACTAAGGCATTTAGACACTTTCAGACCAAGAAAGCACACATTGTATGTTTGCAGGAAACCCATTTCACCCCTCACTCTACCCCTAAATTTTTTAACGCATCATATCCACAAGTCTATACGGCATCCGCCCCCGCCAAAAAAAGAGGCACCCTTATTGCATTTCACAGAACAACACCCTTCACTCTGAAGTCTGAAATAAAAGACCCAGAGGGACGTTACATAATCCTAACAGGTCACATTATGGACACGGTGGTGACAGTAGTGTCATACTATGCACCTAACCTGAACCCACTTCCATTTCTGTCTCATCTCTTCCAAATTGTCAACACACACAAGATGGGAGCTCTCTTCTTATGTGGCGATTCCAACCAGGTTCTTCTCCCTTTCCTGGATAGATCCCCTTTTGCCCCCACCAAAAAACTAGTTAAATGGTCTCTCTCCAATCTGTTATCTAAGTATAAATTGGTGGACACCTGGAGAGAAACCAATCCTACCAAGCGAATATACACACACTACTCTAACCCCCACAAATCTTCCAGCCGCATTGACCACATCCTCACTACTATCGGAATGCTGCCAGAGGTGCTTGATTCTAGCATCATTCCCATCCCCTGGTCGGACCATAATGCAGTATTCACAACATTTGCATCCACAATCCCTAAGAACCATGACCCAACCTGGTACCTCCCTGAAATCATACTTAAACACCCTGCCTACTGCTCTACAATTGAGCAGAACTTAAAAGACTATCTAGAACTCAACTCCACTCCAGAGACATCCCCCCTCACTCTTTGGGAGGCTCACAAGCCTGTACTAAGAGGCGCAATCCAAAGACAGATGGGGATCCTTAAGAGAGACCGTTTACAATTAGGGAAAAAACTGGAAACAGAGTACAATATAGCTTTTCTGGCCTTCCAGCAGAACCACTCCCCCATAACTAAAGCTCGGGTAGACAAAACTCGCATGGAATATGACTTATTCCTTACGAACACCGCCATCAAAACGCTAACCAGGTCCAAACACCTTTTTTATAAGAACTCCAACAAGCCGGGAACACTCCTGGCAAGAGCCCTCAACCCAACAAATAAGACACACGACCCAATAAAACTGAAAATTGCAAACAACAACATATCGAGCAACCCTACCAAAATAGTGCAGAAATTTAGTGCCCATCTTAAAAAACTACTTTCGGAACCAAACACCTTTAACAAATTGGAGACCGACTCCTTTTTCACACAACTACAACTCCCGCAAATGACAGAATCTCAGAGAGCAGATCTAGAAGGGCCAATAACTCAAGATGATGTTAAGGCAGCCATAAAAGAACTTAAATTAAACAAAAGACCTGGACCTGACGGGTTCCCATCCCGGTACTACAAAACCTTCTCTAGCCTAATCTCCCCCACGTTAGCAGACGCATACAACGACCTATTAAAATCAAATTCCTTCAGGCAGGAATCATTAATGGCCACAATTTGTATGATCCCAAAACCCCACTCTGACTCCTCCCTCAGTGAAAATTTTCGCCCAATATCCATGTTGAACACGGATGTTAAACTCTTAGGTAAAATTCTGGCCAGCCGCCTAAACAAGCATATCGGTTCACTGATTCACCGGGATCAAGTGGGTTTCATGCCCACTAGGCAGGCAGGGGATAACATCCGGAGGGCATGCTTGCTCGCCCACTCAGCTAAGGCGAGGAGGATCCCAGCCTGCTTCATTTCTCTAGACATCAAACAGGCCTTTGATTCAGTTTTTTGGTCCTACATGGAATATACTTTACAGAAATGGGGCTTCGGTCCCAATTTTAGAAACTGGATCATGGCGCTCTACAACAATCCAAAAGCGTACGTCAAATACGCAGGATACAAATCTGAAACGTTCACAGTCCAGAGAGGTACAAGGCAAGGCTGCCCCTTATCCCCTTTGCTGTTCGCCCTCCTTATAGAGCCCCTAGCCCAAAGAATCAGATCAGACCCCAAGATTTTAGGCATAGAACTAGGAGGCTTCAAACATAAATTATGCATGTACGCAGATGATATTTTACTTTTCTTATCCTCCCCCCAAGTTTCCGGCCCGAATCTCATCCCAATCCTGAACCAGTTTGCAGATGTTTCAGGCCTAAAAATTAATCCGAAAAAGTGTTTAGCTCTAAACATTTCATTATCTGACATCGAACTTAAAGCTACAAAATCAGGACTTCCCTTTGAATGGCCTGGGAAAAGCATCCCTTACCTAGGAATCCACCTCACAGCAGATATAAAAGATCTTTTCTCGTCCAATTATCCCCTGCTATTAAAGCAAATAACAAGCCTATTGAAAACATGGTCACAACTCCCCCTAGCATGGTTCGGGAAATTAAATGCGGTTAAAATGACAATACTGCCCAAGCTCCTATACCTCTTTAGAGTACTCCCTATACCAATACCGGCACATTACATGAGATTATTTCAGAAACGAACCTCTCTCTTTATTTGGGGGCCCTCTAAACCTAGAATCAAGCCACAAGTCTTGCAACTCCCCAAAACCAATGGGGGGACAGGATGCCCCAACTTCACCAAATATTACCAGGCAGCCCAATTAGCTACCCTTACAAAATACCACGCAAAGCATGAAATTCCCCTTTGGGTCTTGATAGAAGCTCTAGAATGCGACCCTATTCCAATATCCAATTTATTGTGGATCCCTCCAAAACTTCGTAAAAATATCAGAAACCCCGTCACCAAGCACTCATTAGCACTCTGGGACAAAATTAAATCTAAAAGTGACATACAGTCACCACAAGTCCCCCTGCTTTCATTTATTAAAAACCCAGACTTCTACCCTGCCTGGGTATACCCCAACACATTCAAAGAATGGACAAAGAGGGACTGCACTCAAAAATACAAGTTTTTTAACTCCACCACCTTTGTCCCCTTCCCATCACTTTGTGAGACGTACGGTATCCCGCAGGGTGAACTGTTCAGATACCTGCAAATCAAAAACTTCTTCCTTCCACCAGTAAATGAATCAATCTCGCCCATCCAATTCTCTAATTTCGAAAATATATGTAAAACTAACCCACATGCCAGAAACGCAATCTCAACCCTATACTCCTTGCTACAAACACAGCCTGATTCCTGGAAAATACCGTATGCTAGCAAATGGGAAGAGGACATTGGAACGGAACTAAGTCCCGCAGAATGGAAACAAATTTGGCTCAACACCAAAACTGCATCCATTAATGTATCAGCATCTGAGACAAATTATAAAGTACTTTCTAGATGGTACCTTGTGCCAGCAAGAATAGCGAAGTTTTCACAAAATCACTCAGATTTATGTTTTAGAGGTTGCACGGAAAAGGGAACATACTTTCACACTTGGTGGTCGTGTCCTATAGCCCAAGCATTTTGGTTGGAAATCTTTCAAATAGCAAATTCTTTGACAGGCAAAAGTATTCCAATAGACCCCAAAACGGCCCTGCTCAACTTAAAACCCAGCATCTTATCACATTCACAATTCAATCTGACTAGGCAACTCTTGACAGCTGCGAAGCAGACCATAGCGAAGGCCTGGAAAACCTCGATAATAACAGTGAATGAAACAATCAATAGGATGAACAATGCAATGGTATACGCCAAAATGACGGCACTAGAGAATGACACGATCACCAGGTATGAACAGGTATGGGCACCCTGGGGTACACACATAGCACGGAACGCCTTTAACAATGATGTACTCATGCCATGGTAGCCCACCCATCGAAGCGGCAGTGAATTCACACACCGTTTGTCGGGGCCTCCCGGCCCAGCCGTGCAGACTTCCCTTCCCTAACCCCCCCCCCTCCTGTCATATTTTTTATTTTTCTTTCATTAAGTTGCCGCAATCCTCATTTTACTAAGGAATCTTCAAGATGTTAAGACCAGTCAGGTACCCTCTCGATGCCAGGTTATACAGACGCACCTGCTAATTAATATTCTTATATTCCACAAGATATTGAGGCGAGAATAATACTCAAAAGGTATGCCTCCCTCGACGCACTTCTTTACGTATTGCAGCAGCCTATCCTTGTACCGTAATAGAACCAGCCTTATTAAACAACTCACGAGGATTGTCAATTCATAACAGAATCTTAATTTTTAGTTTTTTTTTTTTTTTTATTATTATTTAGTGAGAATGTATTTCTACTTATTTCTCGTAATACCAATGTAATGCCTGTATTATGCTCAAATAAAGATATATTTGACAAGGAAAAGTGCAGGGACTCCGTTCCCACATGTTCCCGCAGGACTTGAGCCCTGCTCTACTCTCTCTTTCTATCAGCATGTTCCTTGTAAACACATAAATACTACAGAACAACTGATTGGCTCTTTGTGCAGCTTCTGCGTTTAGCAGTCTGAGTTTTGCTGCAGAGACTCATACGTATTAGCTCAAATTCAGGTACTGAACACTACTTGCATTCAAAAATACAATCAATGATGTATAATTGAATAAAGAGTAATATTACATTTGTGTTCATAGCTGCCTAGAGATTGGCTTTACATTTCACCAAAAAGTAAGCAATATCCAAAAGGATGTCTCTCCTTTGTTCAGGTCATGGTACAGTATATCTAGCAGTAGTTAGTCCCAATCAACTGGTCTTGTTCTGTAATGTTGATGATGTTTTAAAGCTTCTCCAAGCAACTTCTTCAGTTCCCAGTTGAATATAACTAACCACCAACCACTACTAGCTATCTAAAATAATATAGTCAAACTCCATTGTTTGCGAAATCTATTATAATAAAAAATATCAAAAGAATATTTACTGCTGGAAACACTTCAAACTTATTTATATTGGGTCAGTTTGGCAAACGCTAGGACACCCTTTAATATATAGTCTAAGTACAATTAAACCCATGATTAAATGAGACTGTCTCCCTGGCCATAACAACACATGTCTTTTGATTTATATCAAGCCAATGACTCCCCTGAGTGCAATTTCTTTCTGCCATGCTACTTGTACTGCGTGAATTACGTTTGCGGAAGAATGTTAAATGCAAAGCAGATCACTCGAAATTCTGCAAGGTTATTGTATTCACTTATCAGAAAGAAAGCAAGCATATTGGTGTAAACAGTATATGGTAGTACTGATATTCCTAATGTGTTTCTATGAGCAGCAATTAGCTGCCAATTTGAACTAGTAGTTTTGACTTTTTAAATTCAACATGCTATAGTTATTTTGGCACCAAGACTTCAGCATACACTTTTTAGGCACCCACATTTTGAGTATGTACAGGTAAGTATAGCCTATCATCGATATATAAATTTCTAGCACTGATTCTATTACTGTATACTGATATCAGCTCCTAATTATCACATCCACATCCAAAAAAAAAGAGTAACTAAGTATATTAATTTACCCTTAACATAAACCCGGAACCTCAATCTAACCCTAATGCCGTGTACACAGGATCGGTCCATCCGATGAGAATGGTCTGATGGACCGTTTTCATCAGTTAACCGATGAAGCTGACTGATGGTCCGTCGCACCTACACACCATCGGTTATGTGAGAACGCGGTGACGTAAAACACATCGACATGCTGAAAAAAATTAAGTTCAATGTTTCCAAGCATGCGTCGACTTGATTCTGAGCGTCGACTTGATTTTTAACCGATGATCGTGGCTACAAACGATCGTTTTTTTGCTATCGGTTAGGTATCCATCGGTTAAATTTAAAACAAGTTGGCTTTTTTTTAACCGATGGTTAAATAACCGATGGCGCTCACACATGATCGGTTTGGACCATCAGACCGTTCTCATCGGTTTAACTGATCGTGTGTATGCCGCATAACACTTAAAGCGATATTAAAACCCAAAAACAAAATAAGTAATATATTGCAGCTTACCATTTGTTAGATGTGATGGCAATACAATCTGATCACTGTAAGCACCACTGTCAGTGTCTCAACTGTCTGACTGCCATTTTTGCTGGACAGCTTGAAGGAAGTTGAAAAATAACAGACCTATTTGCAGGATCATCAGCTGAAATTAAGGGAGAAAAACCTGAAAAATGGAAAATAAATGCAACCACCACCTTTAAAAGAAATTTGATTGTTTATTTTTTTTAAGGATCATCGATCCCCCACCAGCTCAAAAACTGACAACTGAGTTATCTAACACTGCAGATCACTCAGTTCTCACAGCTCCCTGAGCAGAGAGCTGCAGACTGTCACTCACAACTCTCCGCTCTGCCTCCCTCCTCGCTCACTGGAGTGCTGGGCTGTGGAGGGGGCGGGAGCTGCCGACTCAGGCTCTCAGCAGCTCGCTGGAAGGCTGAGTCCAATGCTGGTCCAGGCATGTGGGCGGATAACGACTTAATTGTCGTGATCTTGCCCAAGCCTGGACCGGCTCTGTGACATTAGCAGAGAGTGGGTTTCAGCCTGAACAAACTGCACTTCTGCGATCCACAGGAGAGGTACAGCCAAACAAGCTTTAGCTGTACTTCTCCTTTAAGGCTTGATCTCGTGCGTGGTGCTCTCTGAGGAGTGATCTGGTTAAGGGCCACTAAAACTGCTGATCAACTGTTTTTTTACTGCCCCCATGGCTGCTAGGGATTGGTAAGGTGCAAAATAATACATTTATGTTTTTTGGCTTTAAAGTTAAATAGTTAAATCATTTTTTTTTTACCTTAAAAAATGCCCCACTAACTGTCCATCCCCCTCTCTATCCCTAAACACCTACCTGCCTCCTCACACCAACCCAGTACTGTCATGGTTGCAGTACTGCTCTCCTTCCAAAGGATGGGAGAAGCTCTGGAGAAATCCTGGAGGCGGGCATGGGAGGAGGTGACAAAAGAGCTAGAGAGCAGGAGGTCTTGGGAGGACCAAAGAGAGTGGTTGGTATTTTGAGATCTAGTTGGGGGCAGAGTTGAGGATGGCTTTGTAAAATATTGTTAGTACTTTGAATTTTATTAGTATACATTTGCAAAAACCTCCCTATGAATTACAGTGTCCTAATATATTAGAATGCTGTGCTCCATTTTGCAAATAAATGTGTAGCACTACCCCCGCAGGAGCTACTGGTTTAGTTTTGGGTTTACCTCAAAGTTTGTTGTCCAGGGAAGAAAGTTTGTAGAAATTGTCCACGCAAGATGTAAAACCTTCAACTGTTCGGTTTTATTTTTGCTGCATAAAAGTTGTGAAGGAAGTGGAGGGTATAGAGAGAAGGAGAAGGTTCAGGTATGAAGTACAGAATGCACAAAAAGTATTCTAAGTTCCAGTATTCACCACTCACTCCTGAGTGGGTATTGCTCACCTGGATAGACCCCTCTCACATAGCCTAGCAGCCGGAATGATGCACAAACAGTATGGAAACAGTCTCTGCCACAGACCATCTGAAAACACAAGATGGATAGCCAGGAATCCTCTGCCACAGGATTTAATGTCCCAAGCCTTTAAGCCGTAAGACAAATTGAATAGTGGATCCCTTTAGTTAATGAGGTCACCAGGCCTATCCCGAGACATCAGCTTGCCTTGCTTGGTCTCCTCCAGGACAGGTCCTCCCCCGGTTTCCTTTGTTAAGATGTCCCCCACTTGGATGGACAGCTTGGGATTCCTTCTAGAACCATAGGCCCCAGCCAGCATAGCAGGGCCTACCTGATAGGAATACAATCCCGGACCAACTTGGTCCCGGGGCTGTTATCATGCACATTAACCTCGCGCCAGGAGGGCCAAGAGGTGAAAGACCCAGAAAAACAGCATCTAATTTACATAGAATTAATCAAATCTGAACCCAACTACTGGCTCAGACACTCCCTAAATTTATAGTAGCGCCCTTGTCATTGGGAGCCCGGTGCTACAAATATTTACTTTTTCAGGTGGTCATATAATTGTCCTCCTCTCTCTCTGGAAGAATGTACCTCGTATTTTTAAAAAAAAATTTCAAATATAAATTTTATTTATTTCATAGAAACATACATACAATAAAAAACATTACCACACGAAGGAAAACATAACATACACAAAGTTTGCATATATGCATCTCAGACACAGCTGGACGTTTAAACTGAGAGAGATAACCCGACTTAGGAGACTCTAAACTCAGAGCTCCCAGACATCTGTTCTTTGATCCCCTTAGGCGTTTTCCGCGTTACGTTATAGTCTGCCAGTGGGGGGGGGTGGCACCCTGTCACGTCTATTAGCCGTCCAATACTCATAACACCTTAACTGAAAAGGGAAAGGGAGAACAAGGGAGAAAGGAGAGAAGAGAAGGAAAAAAAAGAAGGGAGAAGGGAAAGAAAGAAAGAGAAAGAGAAAAAAAAATATATAGAAAGACACGCAGGGGAAAAGGACAAGACAAGGGGGATGGGGGAGGTTGAAGAAGGGGTGGGGATAGAGGGGTAAAAGAGGGCCGACCCAGGGTCGTGGACGCGCATCCAGTCACCATAGACAACGCGACAGCGTCTCCTTGCCAGATTAGGAGATGAGTAGGGCCGATCCTTCATCTGAAAAGATGAACATGTTCCAGAGCCTCCACGCCTCATTGTGCTTCTCCTGTTTGTTTTGGGCCATTAGAACCAAGTCTTCCAAGTTCTTGATATCCTCCACCCTGCGCAACCACAATCCCATGGACGGAGGAGAACTTTTCTTCCATCTGAGGGGGATACAGGATTTGGCCGCGTTCAGCAGGTGTCTAATGATTGACTTTTTATAGCTCTGTGCCGGGATTGAGGTGGCGTGAAGCAGGAAGAAGGCAGGGTCGTCACTGATTACATGGTCGGTGAACTTCTGTGTGACCGTTCTAACTGTCGTCCAGAATTGTCGTAAGCGGGGACAGGACCAGAAGATGTGGAGAAGCGTTCCTACTTCTGTCTGACATCTCCAACATTTGTTCGTGGTCGTGGGGAAAAATCTGTGTAATGCCTGAGGGGTGTAGTACCACCTGGTCAAAATCTTGAAGTTTAGCTCCTGAATCTTTGTGCATACTGACGTTGTCAGTGAGAATCGAATCATCGTCTGTTTTTGAGCGTCTGTGAACGAGCGCTGTAGGTCTATCTCCCATTTCCGCAGGAAGGGCAAGTCAGGTTGCGCGGGGGGAGATTTAAGTAGTGCATACGTTTTAGAGAGGACCTGGGATAGTGGCCCCTCTTCCCTGCAATATTCTTCAAATGTCGTGAGTTCTCATCGATAATGTGCCGGGTTTGCTATTGAATGCAGTAAGTGGTGAAGACGGATCGCCTTCCAGAACGGGAGTCGAAAGCGCCCTTCGTCTCTCGTCAGGGTTTGGATAGAGGGCCACTGCGTGCCCATTAAAAAATGAGAAGCCTGATTCCACCCCATAGATGCCAGCGCTGCATACTCCCTTGAGTCCAGCCCCGGGGGGAAAACTGGGTTCCCCAATATAGGGTAAAGCGGGGATTCACCCGAGGAGAGGTGAATGTAAATTTGTCGCCCCTACCCATAGGGTGGTGCCAACAACTGGGTGGGAGGTAAGAGTTGGGGGTAATCGGTCAAAGCACCACGTGGCTTCCTTCAGTGGCACCCCTGTCTGGGCCTGTTCCAATTGGACCCAGAGTTTAGTCTTGCTGTGACTGTTCCAATCTAAAATCCTGCCAAGATGCACCGCCCTGTAGTAATTGCGCAGGTCCGGCAAGGCCAACCCTCCCTGATCCCTAGAATGTACCTAGTATTTGATGTCCGACCCTGGAAACTCATGAACGACATTTCAGCTTCGTTCCCTAACCACATATACACAGACTTCTCTCTTTCACTTTCATAGAACGCTGAGAGACCTGAAACAGTGGGTGATGCTGTCCCTGACCCCAAAGCTTCACACATCCTCATTGGTCATTTAGACTGTCTATCACACTGAAGGGCCAATAGGGAGATACTGGAGGCAAAATAAGGTGGGTCAAAGCTTAAATTTGTTGGCAAGAGTTAATATTTGTAATTACAGCTCTCTAAGTTTGGGTGCTCCTGGGGCACTCAGATGCAGAGAGTCCTCTTTTTTTATGATTTAAATTTATAATACCCCCAAACCTTTTAGTTCAGCCTTACATCTCAGATTCATTCATAATCCCATCACTGTTGACACTATCAGAACAAATATCAGGTGAATATCAAGTATCAGCATCATGCTGATACTATTAATGATAATCTTATTACTGAAAATTGCAGAAGCCAAAGCAAATCTATGAATTAATTTATCAAAAACAGTACAGAAAGAACATGTACTATATTGGAATCTTCTCCACAGCTCACTGAGGATGTGTATCACGATGCCTGGCAGGATTGGCACTCTGGACAACCTGCTGATTGAGGAAACTTGACACATGGCAAAGCTAGTTTTGTGACAACATTGCTCAAAAGAAGACATAACACTATTTGTTATGCAGTCCTAAATAAAAAGCATTATCAGCTATATTTTAACACATCTGTTCCAAAATAATCAAATTAATGTATCTGATGTAAACTATCACATACTGTATACCCACTGAAGTGACTGGCCTAAGGTGATATACACAGAGATAAAAAAAGTCCTCCTAAATAAGTTGTGCCTGTTTATCTGCAGCTCTTTCGCCTCTACAGCCTTCAAAAACACAAATATCTGCCCCCCACCACAAAAGCACCTTTATTTTGGGATGGGGCAGTGGCGGCTGGTGCTCAAAGTTTTTGGGGGGCGCAAACGAAAAAAAAAGAAAAGAAAAAAAATTGCAGCCTCACTGTGCCCATCAAATGCAGCCACTGTGCCATCAATTGTCACCTCCCCCCCGTCACTTACCTTTCTGGAAGTCTGCCATCCTCCTAGTCCTTCCACGTCCCTCGATGTCTTCTCCCGCCCTCGATGATGCTTCAGCCAATCAGGTTACCGATAACCAGAACCGGTGAACCTGATTGGCTGAGACGCCTGTCAGTCTTATCCAAGGAACGCACCCACGTATGTTCCCTGGATAAGCATCCAGAAAGCTGAGGGCTGTACTCGGAAAGCCTATCAGAGCCGCTGGCTCTGATAGGCACTTCCGCACAGCCAACCAGCTGCCGTTATTCAGATGTTCCGCGCTCATGGTCCGGCCATCTGAATAGATCAGCGGCAGCCGGCAACAATAACATACATTCATGCAATGCATGAATGTATGTTATTTCAGTGTCGGTGCGAGAGCCAGAGGGGGCGGCCCTCCAGTGCCCTCTATAGATGCACCGCCACTGGATGGGGGTGTCTCTTCCCCACAACTCTGGGCTGTGGTTGTGGGGGGTCTGTGGGCAGGGGGCTTATTGGAATCTGGAAGCCCCCTTTAAGAAGTAGGCCCCCAGATCCCAGCCCCCCCATGTAAATGAGTATGGATACCCCTACCCATTCACCAAAAAAGTGTTAAAAAATATAAAACACAGAGACAGTTTTTGACAATTCCTTTAATAAAAAATAAAAAATAAACAACAGTGTCCCCCATGTAAACCCATTGTCAATCACATTGCCTGCCACACCCGAAAAAGGAAGTTCTTATTAAGGTAAGGATGGGGCCGTGACGTCACGGAGTGGTGCATGCAGGGTCGGTGAGATCAGAAGGGGGCAGGGTGACCAAGCGATGTCACCATCTATATATGAGCTGTCAAACGGCAGAGGAGGCATTCAGTGGTCAGCCGTTAATAAGTGCAGAGTGTTTTTTTTTCTGGATTTGGCAGGCGATTGATTTACATTGGGGGACATTGTTTTTTTATTTTTATTTTTTAATAAAGTAATTGACAAAAACTGTCTCTGTCTTTTTATTACTTTTTGGTGAATGGGTAGGGGGTACTATGTATCCAATACTCATTCACACAGGGGGAGCGCCCCCCCCCCGCCCCAATCCACCCACCCCCCTATGTTAAGGACATGTGGCTGGTATGGTTCAGGAGGAGGGGGGCACTTGCTTGTCTCCCCTTTTCCTGACCTGCCAGGCTGCATGCTCAGATAAGGGTCTGGTATGGATTTTGGGGGGACCCCACAACATTTTTTTTTTACATTTTGGTGTAGGATTTCCTTTAAAATCCATAACCTGCTCCCTAACAACCAGCTTTTACTGCACCCTGTGCAGGGCATTCTGCAGGGCAAGCACCCACCAAACACCCTGCAAATTCGGGTGTTCCCTTAACGTGGCGAACAGCCAATGTTCAGCCCAAACTCATGCTCAGGGCTAACCGTTCACCCATCTCTAACCCTGGATTTTACCATTCCAAAATGGAACAACAGGGTTGGAGGAACATTAACTGTAATAAAGTTAAAACACAGTAAATCATCCTATCAATGATTACCCATGAATTTTATTCTGTTTATCACACAGTTGCTTAAATTTATCATTTGCATATGCCAGCATTTAAAACATGTACCCGCTAAAGGGCAACTACATCATTTTAAATGAGGGTGAATACATTAAATTCAGTCATATGAATATGTTTAAATTTTACTATTTTGTGTTCTAAATAGTCTATTAGGATATATAAGGTCTGAGCATAAATGGAATCATTGCTGTCTATGTTCTTTATAACATAAATGTGGTAGCTATATTGGGTGCAATATATTTCTAGAGTTTGATCACTAAGCAAGGAACATTCAAAAGGAGTTCAGATAATGTGACCTGGCTACGCTCACTGCAGTTTTGCCAATAGTTAGGATGAAGAAACTCCTGCCACAGGGCCAATCATTGGGCAGTAGTGTATCAGGACTGTGTAACTGCATTGTATTTCCCCTTCCCTCACATGCTGTGTTTGTTCCAGAGTGCCTGGAACACAGACCCTAGCTTCTAAATTAAGTTATATTTATATTGGAGCAGTTTAATTAGCCTGAAATCACTTCTTGTTCTAAATTGGAGACCTAAAAGAGCTAAAGAGCCAGGCCACTGGACACTTTTTGGGGCATTAGGAAGGATGACACCTAGTGGAATACTAGAGGGAAAGGAAAAGGGAAACATTTAGAAACGATCTACTCGGTCATCGGAGCTTCAGGCTGACCCAACCTTTTAAGCTTTCAAGCATTAAGGCCTCGTACACACGATAGGATAGACAGAGGACAACGGTCTGATGGACAGCTTTCATTGGTCAAAACCGATCGTGTGTGGGCCCCATAGGTTTGTTTAACCTTCGGTTAAAAAAAAAGCCAACTTGCTTTAAAATGTAACCAATGGATACCTAACAATAAGTCAAAACCGATCGTTAGTAGGCACGTCCATCGGTTAAAAATCCACGCATGCTCAGAATCAAGTCGATGCATGCTTGGAAGCATTAAACTTAATTTTTTTCAGCACGTCGTTGTGTTTTACGTCACTGCGTTCTAACGCAATCGTTTTTTTAACTGATGGTGTGTATGCACATCAGACCATCACTTAGCTTCATCAGTTAAACGATGACAACGGTCCTTCGGACTGTTCTCATCGGATGGACTGATCGTGTGTACAAGGCTTAAGCTTTCAACTTCAGCATCATGATGAGATGCTATGTATAGGACAGTGTGCTTTCCCATACTACAAACCCCAGGAATATCCAAACTATCAAGATTTGTTCTGTTATTTGTCCTTTTCCTGACATTTATATAATGTTTCTTTATCATTGATCACATTGAATGAATGAATGAATGAAAACTTGTATAGCGCGGCACATGCGAACTGAATCGCCTCTGGGCGCTTGTTGTTCCTGTCTCCTTTGATATCAAAAGAGAAAAGTCTTGACCTTTTTCCTAAATGCTAGGTGGCTCTCCTCCAACCGAATGCTGGTTGGTAAAGCGTTCCATAGTCTTGGACCTTGGACCGCGAATCTTCTTTCTCCTTTGGACTTGAAGTTGGCTTTCGGAACCTGGAGCAGGTTCTGATTCGTGGATCGCAGCGCGCGATTGGGATTATGCGTTTTTATTATTTCGCATAAATAAAGGGGGGCATTCCCATGGACACATCTATGCGTAAGACAGAGAGCTTTGAAAGCAATTCTGTCTTTAACTGGCAGCCAATGAAGGGTTCTCAGTGAAGGTGAGATGGATTCCCAGGGTTTTTTCCCAGTCACAAGTCTGGCGGCCGTATTCTGAACGACTTGCAGACGAGCGATTTGGTACTTGGGGAGGCCGAGGTAAAGGGCATTTGCATAATCCAGTCTGGAGTTTACAATAGCTCCCACCACGACCGCTAAATCTTCTTTAGGGATGAACGGAGTGAGTCTGCGTAGTAGGCGCAGTAGATGGTGAGATCCACTGACTACTGACCCTATTTGTGCGTCCATTGTCATAAAGGAGTCAAAAATGACCCCTAGGCTTTTGACTTTGGCGCTAGGGGTGATGAACTTGCCCAGAATGGGCGAGGGGGTCCACGCTGTTGAAGGTTGATTCCTACGCTTGGCGTGAAACAGGAGAAGTTCTGTTTTCGCTCCATTGAGTTTAAGATGACTCTTTGTCATCCAATCCTCTATCAAGGAGAGGCAAGTCTCTAAATTGAGGTGGTGATCCTGTCTATTGCAGATGCGGAAGTACAATTGTGTGTCGTCTGCGTATGAGTGATAGAGCAGTTTTTTGCTGCTGATAATCTCAAAAAGAGGACGAAGATAGATGTTAAACAGCACTGGTGACAGAGGCGATCCTTGAGGGACTCCGCATGTTACTGTGCGTTTTTCTGACGTAAAAGGTCCTAACTTTACTGTTTGCGATCGGTTTTCCAGAAAAGAGGAGAACCAAGATAAATCGCCTTCTGCGACTCTGGCTACTTCAGCAAGCCGAGTCAGTAACAGTTTGTGGTCTACAGTGTCAAAAGCTGCACTTAGGTCCAACAGAACTAGAAGACAAGATTCTCCTTCGTCTGCGGCCTTGAGAACATCGTCCCATACTTTCAGCAATGCTGTTTCCGTCCCGTGTCCGGGGCGGAAGCCTGATTGTAATGGGTCAAGTAGCTTGTAGGTATCTAGATGCTGTTGCAGCTGTTGTACCACTACTTTCTCCATTATCTTGGAAAGTACGTTGAGGGTTGTTATGGGACGGCGGTGGAGTGGGTTCTTGGGGTCCAGGGAGGGTTTCTTCAGGATGGGTTGGATTATACCCTCTTTCAACTGTGTGGGCACTTTGCCCTCCAGAAAAGACTGGTTGATAAACTGCGTGATGGGAGGAGCCAGGATGTCGGCGCATTCCTTCAGCAGTTTTGTGGGGATAATGTCATTCGGCGATGTGCTATTTCGCAGAGTACAAATGACATTCTTAGTGGTCTCGATGGAGATGGGTTCTAGGGTAAACTTACCTGATATAGGAGAATTACTATGGGTGCTGTGTGAGAGGCTGCAGGGGGGGCTGAGGGGGGAATTGTTTTGCTGAATGCTTTCACGGATTGCCTCGATTTTATTAATGAAGTAATCCGATAGTTCATTGCAAAATTCTTGTGTATCCGAACTGGGGGCTTTGATGCATTCTGGATCCATGGTCTGGGTGACCATCTTGAAGAGTTCGCGGGGGCGGTTAATGGCACCGTTGATAGCCTCCGAAAAATAATTTTTCTTGGCTTGGAAAATTCCTTTGTGGTATTTTCTTGTCGCTGCCTTGTAGATGGATAGGTTTAGCTCTGAGGAACATCTTTTCCAGGCAGATTCTGCCCTTCTGCGTTCTTGCTTCAGTAACGACAGCTGGTTGTTAAACCAACTGCGGTTGTTTTTCCGGATGCGGGTACTTCGTTTCGGCGCTACCAAGTCAGCTGACTGTAGCATAGCCGAGTTAATTGCTTCCAGAGTTTCAACGGCCGTTTGATGCGGCTGAGTTGTTTCTATTTTTTTCCTTAAAGTCGTTGGAGCTTCTTCTGGCATCTAGTCCAGTGTGTTGTCACTGGATTTGATGTTTTTGTTGCGGGGGGGATGGTGAAAATACTGAATATAATTGCATGGTGGTCTGTCCATGGCAACTTTTCATTTTCCCAAATCTTTATTTCCAGAGTTTGTCTGAAAATAAGATCAAGTGTGTGACCTGAAGTATGTGTGGGCCCACATACTAGTTGCTGCAATCCTAATCCTTCTAGGTGGTCAATACAGGCGTCGGCAATGGGGTCTAGTGAGGAGTTGGCCCAGAGATTGAAATCCCCGAGCAGCAAAAGATGTTTGCTGTTGAGGGTATAAGTGGAGAAGAAATCTGTCCATGATGATAGCAGCTGCGATTTTGGGCCTGGCGGCCTATAGCAGAGCAGAATGTGGATGGTCTCCATTGTTTTAAGGCTCTGTCTTATGTAGGATGTCTACATTCTTTGTTTTCATTGTTTTTGTATGTTGGCAGTCTTTGGTCATCTGTAGCATGTCTGCAATCTCTGATAATCTTCTATAATCATGTCAGACCATAGTAGTTTCCTTTAGATTGTATAAGGTCTTTGTTAGTCTCCTTTGATATGTGCACAGTCTTTGACTGTCTCCTGTTGCAGATGAGCAGTCTTTGACAAAATCTTGAAACGTCTTAAGCCTCTGACAGTGTCCTTCAGAATATCTGTTGTTTCTAGCAGACTAGAGACAGAAACATTGGCAGTTTTAAACAGTATCATGTTTTAAATATTTTTTTTTTAAATGTGGCAACATTAGATGAAATTAAAGTGCATAGTAGCCGTAAATGCATAACGCGAGCAGAGTCTAAGAAGGCAGTCCCGGCTACCAGCAACATAACAAGTCAAGCAGTGAACAGTGCTCAAGGAGACATCCAGCGATACTTTACCTCAACGTCCCCCGTGGTTATAGCATCGAGCGGGTCTATCAACAAAGGAGCCCGAGGACGGGGGAGTGAGTGTTACGTCAGCAGGGGGAAGTCAGCATTGCAGCGCCGATCCTCCGGTGCAGGGAATCCCCAAGCACAGACACAGACGTCGGCAGACGCACGGATTCCAGCGGGTAGTTTGAAGGCAGGAGCTGCAGGGATGGAGACCGCGGACGCCAAGGAGATAAAAGCAATGTTGGCAGCTCTCCCTACCCGTCAGGATATTGAGAAACTTCCTACCCACAGGAGATTGAGGCACTGATACTGCGGGTGGAAGAGACCCAGCGCCAGGAACTACAGGAGGTAAGGCATGACCTAAATACGCTGTCAGAGAAGGTAATGCTCAGAGAAGATACCATAACTTCTATAGAGCAAAGAGTGGGAGCTATTGAGAAAGCAATGGGGGCAAAACAAGACAATGAAGCGGAGAGGATAACAGAAACAATAATTGATTTACAACTACAGATGGAGGTCCTAGAGGACAAGGAGCCGTAGGTGCAATGTGCGTTTACGGGGTGTCCCGGAAACAGCAGACAATGAAGATCTGGACATTAAAATTAAGGTGATCTTTGAGGGTATACTAAAATTACCGCAGAAGGAGATCGAAATAGAGAGGGTACATAGAGCCCCCAGCCCCAAATCTTCTAACCCAGAGAGACCAAGGGACATAGTTTGTCGATTGTACAGATACCAGCAGAAAGAAATGATTCTGAGGATGGCATGGGACATGGGTGATGTAGAATATGAGGGTGCACATATAAAAGTTCTTTCTGACCTGTCCCGGGCCACACTTCAACGAAGAGCATGTCTGCGACCTATACTGGACTTAGCTAGAGAAAAGGGGTTTACATACAGGTGGGGATACCCACTCGCAGTGACATTTCGTAAGTCTATGATCTCGTTTATGCTCAGAACCCCATCGGAACTTCCGGACCTGTTTCTGTTCCTGGAAACACCTCCCATTCAGATACCAAATTGGCTATTCCCCATAACATAACAGATACAGAGGAGGACCCCAAACGAGGACAGGACAAGGACAAGGGAAAATCCCATTAACTCATTCTCAGGCGGAGGCTAAGAGAACAGGTGCCCTCTCAAAGGGTCAAGAGAAGGAAGGAGCAGACTGTTAGATAACAGGATAGCCGGACCCTGGTGATGAGATATATATATTTAGAATAAATAATAAATCAAAAAGGCGGAGAGACTGGAATGACCGGGGCCGAATTTCATTGTTCCCCCCTTTTTCCTTTTTGTGTGGGACTCTAGCTCCGGAGATGAAGCGGAGGTTCCACCCCCACGGTTTTCTCTTTTTTTTTTTTTTTGTGGGTGGGAGCTGGACAGAGGGGGGGGGGTTACCCCCTTCACCCAATTATTTTTTGTGGGGGGGCTATGGGGTAGGGGGGACAAACCAAATGACCTGAAGAGGACTGAATTAGGGATTTGATTATCGGACAGAATACAGGACCTTAGGTTAACAGATCAATGAGCAGGTCTGGCAATGTGTTAATTGGGTAATATGTAGAAAAAAAGTTGCTCATTATGTTGCCTACACTGCATAGGAGGTGGATAGTAAGAAGAAGGCCCATCTCTCAACGGGCCAAACCGGGTCGGTAGGGGGGGGAAGAGGGATAGACCTATAGGGGTCCTCTTCTCCTATCTTTTTTTTGTTTGTTTTTTTTTTCACTTTTTTTCATTGTGTGGGGGCTGGAGCTCAGCTACCCTAGACACTTCAGACACCTCAGGGATACGTACCATATTCCTGCTTAATACACTGAGACACTACTTGGAGTATTGACATCACAAACACAAACACTAGGGTAAATATCACGACACAAATAATTGGACTAACAATTTATCATACAAGACAACACACACACACACACCAGACCTTTACACACCACAACACACTATCACACACTTTACAACACAACACTGATAGGGGAGGGGGTCCTCTTATTAGTCTCAACTTTATTTTTTTTCCAAGACAACTCATTAAGTGGTATATGGAGGACAAAGTCCAACGGAACAAATAGTGTAACTTGATACTAACGAGGAGGGAATGTTGGGGAAACATAGTACACAGCATGTATTTTTCTTTTCTCTGTCTTTTCTCCCTTCTCTCCATCCCCCTTGCACTTTTATTTTTTTTTCTTTCTGGACTATTCACCGGCCAGTAGACACGGAAAAGAATACCTAGCCTACCCCCTCCCCCCTCTTTTTTTTCCCCTTTTTTTTTAGGGGGTAGAGAGAGATAAAGGATGGAGGGTTAATGCAAAGGTTGATGCAATGTTTATTACTATGTTTATGATAATGCCCACCGTAACCTATGACAAACTATGACAACCAAATGCCCACGGTTAAGGATATATATGTTTGATTCTTTATTTTTTTGTTATTATGTAAAAGGGATCTCCTCTGCTTTTTCTAGTACTTTTTTCCTTTTTGTCTGGTATGGTCGCATGGCAGGAAAGGAGGGGCGAAGGGTGAGGGAGGGGAAGGGAGAACGGCCTTTCAATATGCAGGAGAAGCCTATGGCATAGGTAGTTGCACCCCTACTTTGCCTTCCTTTTTCTTTTCTCTCTACTGGTGGGGGGGGCTACCCCACTCGGCGTCCCCTCTAGGTGGAGACGGTGAGGGAGAGAGCGAGGAGGAAGGAGAGGGGGGCGGGAGGAAGGGGGAGGCGGAATTGAGGAACTAAATTAGGAAGATTTATGGCTTTAGCCTTGGCCTTGGAATAGATCGAGTTAGGGATCTTCGGTGAGAACCCGTCACTCTTATACTCCTCCTCCTCCCTCGTCCCCTCTCGATAGGCGATGTCAACTGTGTGGAGGTTTTTTTTTTTTTTTTTTCTCTTCCTTTCTCCCTCTCTCCTCTCCCTCTCTCCTTCTTCCTTTATTTTTACTTTGTGGGAGGCTTCTTCTGAAATGGCCCCGCATACCCCCCCTTCCTCCCATGGACACACCCCCAAGGGGAATAAAATGTCTGTACCAGATGGTCCTTTTGGTTGATTAGACAGGAGACATGGAGAGGCCTGGAGCTGCAAATTTTTTTTTTTCTCTCTCGCTTTTTTCATTTATTTTTCTAGATTTTGGAGAATCGTTCCTATTTGTCCTTTAAAAAGGGAACACTTATGCCCTGAGATTCAGATTTTCTTATATTTATTTTTCCTGTCTGGAAAACACTCAATCTTTCTAAGATAAAGGATAAGGACATAGGAATAACATAGACGCCACCTAAGGCGCACGCCCTCACACATAGGACGACGCTCAATACCGTTAATACGGTGAGTGTTTTGTAGCAAGATAGCTAACATTAGCAAGGGGGGATCTCCCATTCGACCACAGTGGGAGATTGTTCTTCCCCCCCCCCTCTCTCTCCTCCCTCCCCCAACCACTCCCCCTCATGGTTTACCTACCCCACTATAAGTATAATAAAAATTTAGGTGGGGAAACAGGAAAGGAGAATGGAAGCACTAAATATATTATCACTGAACGCAAAGGGATTAAACACACCCGAAAAAAGGAGGGTACTTATGGAGGACCTGCAGAGATTGGGAGTAGACGTGGCATACATACAGGAAACACATTTTAAAGAAGATAAAACTCCCATTCTAAAGAATAGAATATATCCAACAGTAATGTGGAACATTAACAACAGGGAACATTAGCAACAGGGAAGTGGGGGTAACATTTGCTACGGTATATGTACCAAATGAACGACAGGACATCTTCCTAGGTAAAACGCTCACGCGTCTGCAAGATTTTACAGAAGGCCATCTGATCTTGAGAGGGGACCTGAATATCCCGCTAGCTCCTAAAGAGGATACATCATCCGGGAAGTCATCTATCCCACATGGTGTGAGAAACCGTACCATCCAAACTCTGCATAAAAACCAGTTGATCGATATATGAAGGCTGCTACATAACAAAGAAAAAGATTACACGTTCTATTCTGTCCCACATAAAACATACTCTCGTATAGACCTCTTCTTAATCCCACACGCCCAACTGCACTCAGTACAATCGGCTAAAATAGGACATACTACATGGTCAGATCACGCACCAATCTTCCTGGAGTATGAGATACAAGATCTAAGACAGACTAGACCAAACCAATGGAGACTAAATGAAAGCTTGTTGCAGGATAAAGAGGTGCTAGAGGATGTAATTCAAGAGCTGGAGTTTTACTTCAGCACTAATGATACCCCAGAATGCGACCCAGGCGTTGTCTGGGAAGCACATAAGGCGTTTATCAGAGGTGTGTTAATTAAGCATGGATCTAGAATAAAAAGGAAACGTACTGAAAAACTAAAAAGGTTTTTGGAAGAACTAGCCATCCTAGAGAGCAGACATAAGCAAACAAGATCAACTAGAGTTGAAGAAGAGATGGTTAGGAAGAGAACGGAAATTACAGATCTACTGTACTACAAAGCTAAAGCAGCAATACAGAGATGCAAGAAGTTTACATACGAATCAGGTGATAAATGCGGGAAAAGACTTGCTAGACTATTACGAGAACAGAAAATAAGCAATTATATCCCACAGATTAAGCCACCAAAGAAACCGAAGGTCACTAAGCCAAACAAAATAGCCAAAGAGTTTCAAGAATATTACTGCTCTCTTTACAATATACAGAGTAAACACCCGACCCTAGACCAGATAGATCGGTATCTGAAAGAATCAGATATCCCAAGACTATCAGAATTAGACAAAGACAGCTTAGATGCCCCTATAACTGAAGAGGAACTAAAAATGGCAGTAAGTTCAATTAAAATGGGGAAAGCTCCGGGACCAGATGGCTACACGGGTCAATATTATAAAATTTTGTTCCCCTCGCTATCGAAATACATGACTAAACTATTCAATGCGCTGGGGACGGCGGCTAACTTAATGAAAGAAACTTTATCAGCGTACATTTCGGTTATGCCAAAAGAGGGGAAAGATCTGGAAGTATGTGGAAGCTACCGGCCGATCTCTTTGTTAAACCTAGACGTGAAGATTTTTGCCAAGGTCCTGGCAAACAGGATACAACGGCATATCCCAGATCTGATACATCTGGACCAGGTGGGATTCGTCCCTACACGGGAGGCACGCGACAATACTATTAAAGCCATCAACCTGGTACAGGTAGCAAACATAACTCAGACGCAATGTGTGTTCCTAAATACAGAAGCAAGGAAAGGCCTTTGACAGGGTGAATTGGAGTTTCATGCAGGCAGTCTTACAACACGGAGGCTTTGGAAATAAAATAATAAAATGGATATTCTCCATGTATTCAGGCCTAACGGCCCAGGTAAGGGCTAACGGAATATTATCAGAGCCCCTACAGATATCGAATGGAACTAGACAGGGCTGCCCCCTATCTCCACTCCTCTTCGCCCTGTCACTAGAGCCATTTCTGTGTACTCTGCGTCGGAACCAAGATATCTCAGGAATACAAATAGGGAAGAACCACTGCAAAATTACAGCATATGCAGATGATATGTTGTTTACCCTCACTAATCCGTTGATCTCAATTCCGAATTTGATGAAGGAATTTGAGAAATATGGATCTCTTTCCAATCTAAGCATCAATTTCAATAAGTCAGAAGCAATGGGAGTCAATGTCCCACATACATATATAACTCATCTAAAGCAAACATTTAAGTTCAAATGGACAGATAGAGCATTGACATATCTTGGCATACAATTACCAGGGAAAGTGGACAAGATTTTTGATCTAAACTTTCCACCATTATTGCAAAAGGTGAAGTTATTGCTTGACAAATGGAACCAAGGGTTCCATACCTGGTTGGGCAGATGCAATATCATCAAGATGAGTATACTCCCGAAAATCCTCTACTTACTACAAACACTACCAATACACATCCCAGTACAGTATTTTAACCACTTAAGACCCGGACCAATATGCTGGCAAATGACCCAAGGGGTTTTTGCGATTCGGCACTGCGTCGCTTTAACAGACAATTGCGCGGTCGTGCGACGTGGCTCCCAAACAAAATTTGCGTCCTTTTTTTCCCACAAATAGAGCTTTCTTTTGGTGGTATTTTATCACCTCTGCGGTTTTTATTTTTTGCGCTATAAACAAAAATAGAGCGACAATTTAAAAAAAAATGCAATATTTTTTACTTTTTGCTATAATAAATATCCCCCAAAAATATATAAAAAAACATTTTTTTTCCTCAGTTTAGGCCGATACGTATTCTTCTACATATTTTTGGTAAAAAAAATCGCAATAAGCGTTTATCGGTTGGTTTTCGCAAAATTTATAGCGTTTACAAAATAAGGGATAGTTTTATTGCATTTTTATTAATTTTTTTTTTTTTTACTACTAATAGCGGCGATCAGCGATTTTTTTTCGTGACTGCGACAATATGGCGGACACTTCGGACAATTTTTACACATTTTTGGGACAATTGTCATTTTCACAGCAAAAAATGCATTTAAATTGCATTGTTTACTGTGGAAATGACAGCTGCAGTTTGGGAGTTAACCACAGGTGGCGCTGTAGGGAATGTGTACCTAATGTGTGTGTTTACTACTGTAGGGGGGTGTGGCTGTAGGTGTGACGTCATCGATCGCGTCCCCCTATTACAGGGATGACGCGATCGATGCTCCGGCCACAGAGAAGCACGGGGAAGCCGTGTGTACACACGGCTCTCCTCGTTCTTCCGCTCCAGGGACGGATCGCCGCACTGCAGCGGCGATCGGGTCCGCGAATCCCGCGGTCCCGGTCCTGGAGCTTCGGACCGGGTCGCGGGCGCGCGCCCGCGGGCGCGCGCCCGCGACCCACGGCTGGGTACTAAAACCAACGTATATATACGTTGATGTGCCCAGCCGTGCCATTCTGCCGACGTAAATGTGCAGTAGGCGGTCCTTAAGTGGTTAAAGGGGCACACGACAGTATGTACTGTATTGTTGTATATTATATGTTTAGTTGTATTACCTGTACATGTATTATTATTTTATAAAAAAAAATAAAAAATAAAAAATTAAAGTGTCATTTAACCCACATCTGCCCAGCCGTGCCATTCTGCCGACGTAAATCTGCAGGAGGCGGTCCTTAAGTGGTTAAACAATGTCAGAAAGTTATCTTTGAGTTTGTATGGGCACACAAAAATCCCAGGATACAAAGGAGACAATTAATGTACACCAAACAACAGGGAGGACTGGGGGTCCCAGACAAAAGGAAGTACTACTATGCCGTACACCTGAGTAGGCTAATAGATTGGAACAGGCATTCAGGTACAAAATTATGGGTACAAATAGAACTGTCCCAATCCAAAGTACCATTAGAAAGAGCACCATGGTGGTTTGCCTCACTACCTAAAGAAACAAATAAGAACCCAATATGGGGGAATACAGTGAAGATATGTGCAGTAGTACTTCCTATGATTGGTATTGACCCCAGGACCTCCCCACTATACCCGGTAATAGGTAACCCTTTGTTCCCGATGGGATATCAAGACGGGGCCTTCCGACACCTACGGGACAGAGAACACACGCAGGTGGCTGACTTTATCCAAATGGGAAAATGGGTTACCATAGTCGATCTGATGGAACAAGGGAATGTATTTTGTCTAAAGTTTTGGAACGCACTTCAGATGGCTCACTTCTTGAACACATTACCAAACCCGGAGGTTTTTGAGAGACCACTTACCAGATCTGAGAAAATGTGTAGTGAGAGGGGAACATTGTTACATACCCTATCGAGGAGTTACGAAATATTAGTACGATCAGGGAGTTGCCCCCCGATGTGTGTCCAAGACTGGGAACGGGAACTAAAAAAGACATTCAATACGGAACAATGACAACGTATGTACAAACGAACACATGAAACTTCAATTTGCGCGCGGACCCAAGAGACAAATTATAAGATCTTTGCAAGATGGTACAGGACACCAGAAAAACTAAATAAAATCTTCTCAGAAGTGTCAGATAAATGTTTGAGGTGCCAAGGAAGCATAGGAACGATGCTGCATATATTCTGGGATTGTCCCTTGTTAAAGCGTTTTTGGTTAGAGATCAAACGGGCCCTCCAATTCTGCTCAGAATATGAGATACCTGAAGATCCAGAATTTTACCTCTTACATATGAATCAAATCCCAGAAAAAGTATATAGAGAGATAAGCATACGCCACCTATTAGATGCGGCCAAAGCCTGCATAACAAAGAGGTGGAAATCACCAGCCCCACCAACTATAGAGATGTGGATAAATAAGGTGAAAGAAATTAGTAAGTTAGAAGAACTTGTACTGACAGCACGACATCAACAAGAAAGATACTTAAAAACATGGTCTTCCTGGGAAACCTTCCTGGTATCTAGGATAGTGACGTAAGGGCAACTATTATAGAGAGGGATAGGTACAAAGGGAGGATAATAGGGAGGGGAGGGGAGGGATTTCTCCTTTCCATCCCCTTTTTTTTTTATCATTATTATATATTATTTCTCTGTTCGTCTTCCTCCTTTTTTTTTTTTCTTTTTTGTGGTTCTCCCTTTTTTTTTTTT